>JAVJIF010018458.1:0-57500 GCA_038442645.1 Agave tequilana
TCTTGATTCTTCATTTGTTTAGAGCTCCAAATGTCATGCATCGCAAACGTCTTCATCGAAACATGTACCAACATTCTCCCCCTTTTTGATGACGACGCTTTGTGTGCACAAGTCCTCCCCCTGCAGAAGATATGTTATCTTTTCCTCCCCTGCAAAAATGGGTTATAACAGATAGAAAAAATATTTTGTTCTCCCCCTGCAACAAATATATTAGTACATATATACGTAATTGATCTTTATCAATTTTTTATATGGTACCTGCAAGATAATCGTTAGTGGTACCAAATATAAAAGATCATATCTAACCTTTAGGACTCCAAATCCATTTAGAATTTGGTTTCCACCTGTTAGTATATACATAATTGCAAAAATCACATATATCATGCATGTATGAAGCAATATATGTATTTTTATCATAAACATTTAAGTTCTTTGGAATCCATATAAACTTACTTTTCTTAGTCTTAATTTTTACAAAATGACTATATGGATTATTGAAACATGAAGATTTTGCAATATAACCAATACCATGTTTATCATGTGACAATTTCTGAAAAGATAATAGATCATTTAATTTTTTCTTTTCCTTTATTAAACTTAGTCACATTTTGCAAAAGATCTTCATATTTATTTCTGAAAAACTATCATGTTTTTATCCAATATAGAAATCCTATCATTCAAAGACTTAGTTTCCTTTTTCAGAAAAATTTTCTTTTATAAACTTCTCATTTTCAGTTTTCAAAGATGATATGACATTTTCAGTTTCATCTTGTTGAGAATTTATAGAAGAACATTGTAATGCATAAACAGAATTTTCCTGTAAAAGTTTCTCATTTTCTTTTAACAAAAATCTGTTTTTCAGTTTTTCATTTTTCAGATCAAGAAATAATTCATTAAATGCATCAGATAGTTTCAGAAAACGATACCTCTTCATCTTCTATAGCCATGTAACATAAGTTAACATGTTCAGTGGATTCTTCTTCATCGGAAGATGAGGAATCACTATGTTCTGAAGATGCTTCGTAGTTCTTCTTCTTTCTGAACTTCTTACTCTTGTACTTTTCTTTCTTCTTGAGTAAAGGACAGTCCATCTTCATATGTCCTGGTTTATCACAATTGAAACATTTAAATTTACCTTTCTTAAGAAATTTTCTGAACTTCTTTGAAAGCATTGCCATCTCCTCTTCGTCATCATTGTCCGTGTCGGAAGATGCATGGAAGGCGAGTTCTTTCTTCTTTGAACGGTGTTGTCGTTCTTAGTCTTTCTTCCTTTCTTCTAACTGCACTTCGTATGCCATTAGATTACCGATTAGGTTTTCTAATGTCATAGTTGAGAGATCATTCGCCTCTTCAATGGCGGTTGTCTTCTTCTCCCATTTCCCGTGTGAGTGCATGAAGGATCTTTCGAACTCTTTCGACTTGGGTGTAGTCCTTTCCAAGGGATGCAAGTGTATTGGTGATGTCGGTGAATCTTGTAACCATTTCGGATATGGTTTCATTCTCCTCCATTTTGAATAACTCAAACCTGTGGACAAGAACAGAAATTTTAGACTCCTTAACTTTATTAGTGCCTTCGTGTGTTACCTGAAGAGTATGCCATATTTGATGTGCAGAAGTCGCTGTTGACACTCGGTTGAACTCTTCTTGGTAAGGGCACAGAATAGAGCATTCATTGCTTTTGCGTCAAGGTTCGCGTTCTTCTTTTGATCTTCACTCCAAGCGTTGTAGTTGGTTGTAGGCTTGGTGTATGTTGCTTCTACGATGTTCCAAAGGTCGTAGTTGAGTGACTGCAAGTAGATCTTCATTCTACACTTCCAATAGTTGTAGTTGGTTCCATCAAATAGCGGTGGACGTTGTGTAGAATGTCCTTCCTTGTATGGGATAATGAAAACTCCGTTGCCATCCTTGTTGTTGACTTGTACCCGAGCTTGTATGCTGGTTCAGGGTATGCAGGGCTCTGATACCAATTGTTGGATCAGAGCGTGTACGCCGGTTGTTCCTTGAACCTTGATGTTGGTGTCGGGCTCTGATACCAATTGTTGGGTCCCGCTCTTATACCAAATGTAGGATCTATAATCAAATCAACACAACACTTGACAGGAAGGATTAATTGTTAAGCAAATAAGTAAACTTGCAAGTAAAGAAAACAAATCTCAGAAAATGCAAACGCAAACAAAGAGATTTATCCTGGTTCGGTCCTTGTGACCTACATCCAGTCCCCAAGCCACCCGCTTGAGATTTTCCTTTAACCTTGATCTTGCCACCCAAAATCAATACAACATGTACACCACTTGTCGAATCCCCTTCTCCAAATGTGTACACTTTCTCTTCCACCAAGAGAACACCTTCTCTTCTACCAAGAGAATACCTTTACCTTTGTACAACTGCCTCTTCAACCAAGAAGCCTCCCGTGTACAAATAAACACTTTGAGAATTTATAACTCTTTTCCTATAGCCTTGATACTGAATATGTATGTGGACAAGGTACAGTATAGGAAAGATGAACTTCAGAGAACTTCACTAATGGAATTGTCTTTTGGTGAAGAACAGAAGTTAGGAAATCAGTTTTCAGGTTTTTCTGGAATTTGGCTTTGGAAAACTGAATGAAAATCTTGTTTGTCTTAACCTTTGGCCTTAGGAATAACTTTCCTATTTATAGCTGTAGACTAGGGTTAGTTAGGGTAGTTATAGGACCAATTCAGATGATATAGACGTTGGAAAACGTTGCCAAAAGGATCAGATAAAGAAAACTGTCCAACAGTCAGAAACTGCCTATAGTCGACTTGAGATATGAGTTAGTCGACTAAGTTGGGCAATTTATACTGGGTTAGTCGACTAATATTGGGTATAAGTCGACTACAACATCTATTAGTCGACTATATAAACTGTTAAGTCGACTAACAGTGACAAACAGAGAGTTGGGATCTTTCAAGACAAAAGATAGTCGACTAGGGAAATCTATAAGTAGACTATACCATGTATTAGTCGACTAGGGAAATATATAAGTCGACTAATAACATTATTAGTCGACTAATCATTTTTATAAGTCGACTAATCACCCTATTAGTCTACTAATAGGCAGGGTCAAGTCTACTAATAGGAAGGGTCAAGTCTACTAATAGGCTATGATATATGTGTGTGCATCAAGGCTTTTACATGCTATTTCATCTTTACAAACCACACTCTATCAACTCTCCTTAGCACATCTTGATCATGTAGAACTCTTGATTCTTCATTTGTTTAGAGCTCCAAATGTCATGCATCGCAAACGTCTTCATCGAAACATGTACCAACATACACTGCATGTGACCTCGGTCGCAATTGTTTAAATATGAGTTGTCGTCTCTTGCGACCAAGGTCGCAGTGTATTTAACGTCATTATTTTATCATACTTGGGTCGCAGTTGTTTCTGATTGCAGTGTAGTCTTATGCGACCTTGGTCGCAGTATCGAAACGAGTCGCAGTTGTTTTGATTGCACTGTAGTCCTGGGCGACCTAGGTCGCAGTGTCGACCCGGGTCGCAGTTGTTTCTGATTGCACTGTAGTCTTATGCGACCTGGTCGCAGTGTTGTCCCTGGTCCAGGTTTATGTTTGCAAAGTATGACTGCGACCGTGGTCGCAGTTTATAAAAGAAAATATGTTTTTTACAAACATTGGTCGCAGTGTATGATTGCACTGTAGTCTTATGCGACACTGGTCGCAGTGTCGTCCAGGTGCAAGTTGTTTGTGTTTACATTGTATGACTGCGACCGAATTCGCAGTTTATTAGAAAAAAATATACCTTTGACCCCCTATAATTTTTAAATGATCATTGGTCTGAACTGTTTATTTTTTTCTTACTATGTAGGTAAACAACAGATAAAGGTTCGTCCTCTGAGATCAAGCCTGAAACCTATGTGCGAGCTGATGAAGAAATTTAAAAAGTACATTCACACAGATTTCGTAGAGGCGATGAACAATACCTCATTTGGCCCAATCTTCATGGCGTTCTACAATGAACAATTTGGGGATGAAAAGGGTCTAAAATCAAACGTTACTGTGCTGCGTATTTTAGATCAGTATGATAGGGATACAAGGACCTTTAGATTTGGGGCAAACAGATTGAGTTAACAGTGGAGGATGTTGCCCTCACATTTGGTCTACCTATCAATGGGGCAGATTTTGTGATGAATAAAACATGTACAATGAAAGATAGAGGGGTGATAAAATATTATTTTCCCAATATAAAGAAGATCACTAAAGTATCCATTGAAGATGTTTTGGATGATATTCTTGTCAAGAAGAGGCGGAGAGGTGTATTGGATGTGACAAAGGATAAACAGATTGAGCAGCAAATGACTTTACATGAAATTATAAGAGACATGCACAGACTTGCAGCTCAAGACTTTACCACATTAATCATCCTATACATGTCGGCCACTCTATTCTTCTCTGGCAGTAAATGCACGGTGCCGTGGTATATTGTGGAACAGATTGCCAATATGCAGCTGATGAGGACAATATGCTGGGCAAAAGCTGTTTGGCAATTCCTGATTGAGTCAATGGACATCTTCAGGCAAACCACGTACGAGCTGCAAGGATGCTCCGTGCAAATAATTGTAAGTACAAATCTAAAATTTGGCAAACATTGTATGAAATTTACCCAAAAAAATTGTGCATATCTGTGTAAACTATTTAATTTTCCTTTTTTGCAGTATTGGCTATGTGAGAGGGCTCCTATTTTTGAGCCGAGGTCTGGTTTGGAGGACATAACCCACGCGTTTTAAGATGGGACCTCCAAAATATTAGTAGATCTCTACTTGAAGTTGATAAGTGAGATTGACGGCAATATTGTAAGTTAGACTTTTTTTTTTCAGTACAAATAAAATGAGACCATAGTCGCAGTATTGAGCTGCACCTTTCGCAGTTCGTTTTGTGCCTGACAAACAATGTGCGACCATTGTCGCACTCTCCTGAAAATACCTTTTACATGGAATGCGACCATGGTCGCAGTGTTGACCTGCATGGCTTGGCCAGATAATTTGGGCATGACAAACATACTGCGACCATGGTCGCATTCTTTTCAAAAAATACTTCATAAATAAACTACGACCATGGTCGCAGTATCATTATTTCATTGTTTTATTTTTAACTTTACTTTTTCTGTTTATTTTCAGATTTTGAATCGAATGGGCAACATCTCTATTGCTGAAAAAAATATGGTTGGCCTTCCTGTTGAAGGGGAAGAGGAGGAGGAAGAAGAAGCAGAAGCAGAAGATGAAGAAGGAGAAGAAGAAGAAGGAGATGAAGGAGGCCATAGATATAATGAAGCTGACATCCCGACGAAAAATGAGCCAGAAGCGACTGAAACGAGTGAGCAACAACCATCTTTTACAGGTTATTTGCCACCACCACGGGATGATCAAGCTGAAGAGATAAAAGAGTTGAGGTCTCAAAATCAGCACTTGAGAGAATATGTTTCTCAGCTCAAAATGAAAATTGAAAAAAATGGAGACTGAGAGCAGACTTAAGGCTGAATTAAAAATAAAAAAGAAAGAAAAAAGAGAGAAGAAAAAACTAAAAAGGCAGCAGAGGAAATTAAAAGTTAAAGAAGAGGAAGAAGAAGAGCTGCTGAGAGCAGCCGCTGCTGCGGAAAAGGAGAAGGAGAAGAAGAGGGAAGAAGAGAAGAAAAGGAGAAGAGGAGGAGAGAAGTGGAGGAGAAGGAGAAGGAGAATAGAAGAAGGGAAGAGGAGGAGAAGGAGAATAGAAGAAGGGAAGAGGAGGGGAATGAAAGGAGAATGAGGAAAGAAGAAGTGAAGGAGAAGAAGAGGAGGAAAAAGGAGGAGCAGGAAAAGGTGGAGAGGAGGAGGGAAGAGGAGGGGCAGGAAATGAGGAGGAGGGAAGAGGAAGAGAATGAGAAGAGGAGGAAGGTGTTGGCGGAGTTAAAGAAGAAGAGGGAGAAAAAGATGAAAGTGGCAGAGGAGGAAATTAGAAGGAAGGTTGAAGAGGAAAAGGAGCAGAAAAGAATGAAGGAACAGATGGAGAAGCAGGCTGAAGAGGAGAAGAAGAAAAAACTGGAAGAGGATAAAATCATGGGTTCTGAGTCTATTTTAAATATTACTGGAGAAGATATGCCAAGTTTTTCTCTGAATATAAGTCAAATGACTCAAGAAATCCAAAGAGATAAAGCTTCTGAAGAAGGAATTCAAGAACATACTCCGCCTCAGAAGCAATCCTCAAAAGAAGCTGTTTGGAATACTCTAAAGGAACGATAGAAAGGGGAGTCAAAGAACGCAGGCGCGCTGAAAGAGATCGCGATGACTCCGACTTCGTTTATCCAAACAGAAGAAGAAAAAAATGAACATCCTCTTCCACAGCCTGCGGCTGTGAGTTCTGCCACTGGTTTCGGTGACAAAGAGATTTCCTCTACAGAGCTAAAATCAAGAGAATTGACCGAAACCGGAACATACAGAAATCTGCAGCCCCATCAACAAGCACTTGTAAAAAATTTCTTCGACAAGTCCTTCTCTGAGTAAGTTAATTCATATCACAGAAATCTGTTATACCTTTATATAAGAACAATTAAATTACTAACCTTGTTTTGAATATCTTGCAGTTCTACTGCGTATCAGGATATCGAGAACGGAATCATTATTACAAGGAATGACATTGAGGACCTGATATTCAGTAGAGAGTTAGATGCAAATATAATTCATTTCTACATGCAGCATCTAGAGAAGGGAAAAGGATTAAAAAGCATATTCTTCCGGAGCGAAGCTTGGGTAAAAATCTACTTTCTCCTTTAAGGTTTACTATAATATCAATTGTGGAACAGATTACTTATATTCTCTATCTCTGTGTAGGCATGTACTGCGACTAAGTCGCAGCTGCGACTAAGGTCGCAGTTTATAATTAAAATGTACTACCACTAACTAATGTACTGCGACTAAAGTCGCAGTTTATAATTAAAATGTATTGCGACTTAACTCATGTTCTCTATCTGTGTAGGCATGCACTGCGACTTAGGTCGCAGTTTATAATTAAAATGTATTGCGACTAACTCATGTTCTCTCCATGTAGGCATGTACTGCGACTAAGGCCGTACTATCTAATGTACTACGACTAAGGTTGCAGTTTATAATTAAAATGTATTGGGACTAACTCACGTACTGCGACTAAGGTCGCAGAATAAAAACAAGACACTGCGACCTTGATCGCAGTGTCTTGTTTTGACTTAATGACTTCTTATTATAATTAATTTTTTCTTATATTTTATATTCATTTGTAATTTATTTTTTTCTTGTCCGCAGCACGGTGTTGTAAATAAAAGTGAAGATTTGGAAGATCATTTCATCAAGCAGAAGCTGTTGAAAAACTGGACAGCTGATGTGCACTACATGTTCTTCCCGATCAATCACAAACATAGTGCCGACGAACCCGGATTTCACTGGACCTTGTTGGTATTTGATGCCGATACACAAGAGTGGAATTTTTACAACTCTTTGGTTCCAGCTGACAAAAAAAGTAGTATATTACAGCTTTACCAAAAAGATGCAAGAACAATGGTGAGTTGAAATTTAATATTTCAATTACTGGAAACTGGCATTTAATTTTATTAATACTAATTTTTGTTTCTATTGACATTGCAGAAAGAAAGATTATTACAGATTTTTGAGATTGATTTCAATAAATTAATGAGAAGAATAAATATAAAATACGCAAAATACCCCCAACAACCAAACAGGTATATAAATTTTTGACATCTCCTTACCTTTCATATTTTCTACCTTTTTTTAGTACCAAAAATCTAATTTCAATCAATGAATACTCTATGAAATTTTCAGTGTTGATTGCGGTGTATATGTATGCAAGTACATGGAAAGCATAGCGTCTGGTAGTCCATCAACTGTTGATACTGTTACGGATGCTCATGTACGGAGACTAAGAAGTGAGCTTGCATACATGATACTTGCAGATAGAGAGAAGAGTTGGGATGAAGAAACAGAAATTATACGAAGGATGAGATTTGAAGACTGACAGTTGACAAATTATTAATGTAACACAATTTTTTATTTTATAAATGTAAAAATAATTGCAATTGCAATTCATTGAATAATTTTTTGTTTTATTGATTTAATTTATAAACAAATCTATACATTTATTTATTATAAGTTCCATTGATTATTTACAATCTACATTTTGTTACAACTTGAATTTACTATTGCGTCTTGATGTTAGAAACAAACATGCGTTCAGTAATTGTATTGCGACCAAAGTCGCAGTAATGAACTGTTTGAGATACAGCGTTTCCTTGTACAGTGACACTTTAATCAAGACAGCGATCACGGTCGCAGTTACTTAATCATTTATCAGTTCCCAATACGACTATGGTCGCAATAATGAAATGTTTTGCAGTTCAAAGTAATTTAAAGTTATAGTGTATTAAACTGTTTTGGATAACTGAACAAAACTGCGACCTTGGTCGCAGTTGCTGGTGGGAGTCTTAATCAAAAACAACATTGCGACCTTGGTCGCTATGCATGTTAATATAAAGCAAACACCTACCTAATGTATTGCGACCTTAGTCGCAGTCCATGTATTGCGACCCTAGATTGCAATTGCTGGCCATCTTTATCAATAACAACATTGCGACCTTGGTCGCAATTAACCATGTACACTGCGACCAAAGTATCTGACTAACGTAACAGTTTAAATATACTACATTATATACAAAAAAAATATACTCTAAAGAAGAATTTTGTAGCAGTAGAACTTTAAAGTACAACTACATACAAAAAATAATACACTAGAAATCAAAGAATGATAATAAATCTGATTATAATGACACGCCAGTGGCGGACTGCGACTTAATTTCTCTACACTGTGCGACCATGGTCGCACTTCATAAAAAAATTGAAGTCTTTGTTCCTTCGAGGTGGAGGCAACCCAAACCTACTTTTTCTGCCAATAAAAAAAATAAATAGTAAGAATATTAAAGATTAATCGGTATAAAAAAATGATTAACAGGTTTAATGTAATACCAGTAACGGACAACCAGTCCTGTAATGGCCCAGCTCTTGGCAGTTACTACATCTTCGATGCTTAACTTCCTCTGATATATAGAATCTTCAAAACCAGACTTAAGCCTGGATGCAGCTCTAGGCCTCCCCTTGGTTGGTACAGGACCAATTAGATCACGTATATTCAATTCTTCACCATCTCGCAATACGACAACGGATCCACTGGAACCAACCGCAGTTTTAGGCTGTGATGAATGATCATTTCCTGACATGGCTCTGTGTTCTCTAGTGGTATCTTGGGCAAAACTTTCCAAAACTGCCTCCAACTTTAAAAGATTTTCATCAGAATCAGCGACCATCTCAAGAATTGCATTAAATTTTGAACGTACTGTCCACAATCTAGCCGTCCGTGGAGTGCCCTGACTGGGAAAAGGCTTCATGCCATTTTCAATTGCAACGTTTTTGTAACGAGCATCCAACCTCCATCTCTGAAGTATATATGATTCCGGTATATGTGTAACGTGATTGCGCCACAAAATACACAGAATATGTTTACATAGGATACCCTCTGTTTCAAATAACGAGCAACTACAAGAAACATGAAGTTCCTCACGCTTATCATAACTTACCTTTTCTCAGTTGTCTTTGATTCTAAAAAATTACCAACCAAATATATTGATCCAGGTTTGTCATGTTCCACCTCATCTGAAAATAGTGTCATTACAACTGCCCATTCCTCTTGGAACAACTGAAAAATCTTCGGTGTATACAACTTCGAAACCTGTATCTCATATGGATTGGATGTACAATTGGGCACATAATTCAAACCCCTAAAATCTTGATGAGATTCAGATGTACGACGGGAAGCAACAGCTTTATCATATTGGTGAATAAATTCCACTAGTTTAGTGTTTGAGTTAACAAAACCATCAAGAAGGAATTAATACTCTCGGACCTCTGACTGGTTGTCATTCCAGCACAGAAAACATCCTTGAGATATGCATTAACCCAATGTCCACGGAGCCTGTACATCTTCATCAACCAACTGTCATCTTCTTCTTCTAACTGATATTTTTCATTCATCAGACGCCATCGTTCCTCACAAGTGCTTATATCGCGGGAGGTGTACCAAGCATGGAAATCGGAGACCATATCTTCTCCATACTTGTTTGACATTGGGATTTGTTGCACTGCAATATATTTTCGCACATGCCAGAAACAGTAACGGTGCCGAGAAGTTGGGAAAACAATCTTGATGGCGTCACCAATCTGCGCATCTGATCAGTAATAATCAGCTTCGGTTCAACTCCATGCATGCACTTGAGCCATTTTTGGAATAACCAAACAAAAGTATCCCTCTGCTCATCGGCAAGCAATGCACAGCCGAACAAAATTGACTGCCGGTGATGATTTACTCCAGTGAATGGAGCAAATGGCAAGCTCAAGTGATTAGTCCTGTATGTTGTGTCAAAAACGATCACATCACAGAACCTCAGATACGAAGAAATAGCTCTTCCATCAGCCCAAAAAAATGCTTCTAAGTGTGCCCGCGTTATCGACTTCACTTGAAAAGAAGAATTCTGGATCGGTCTCGGCTTTCTCTTGAAAATATTTGATAATAGCAATAAACTCATGACCGCAGTTATTTCTACGTTGATGAGTGAAATCAATAACTTGTTGAGGGCTCACTTCTTCACAGCCTTCTCCCTGGCTCATTGCATTAACAACGCGGGAAATATTTGAAGGCCGCATTCCAACATCAACCAGATTGGTCATAATGCTTCTGCTAATTTTTGAACGATGATTCTGGTGAGAGTAATGGTGATGTACCTTATCCGGGCTTGACAATTCATGTGAATGAGTATCAACAAATTTTGTGATAACCCAATGTCTTTTATCCAAAAAAAACGAAGACGGATATGCATCTCAGCAGGACAAGCTACTCTAGTGTTAACTCGACGATGCACTGTAAGCCCCTCTTGTCTTTTGTCACACAACTTCTTCAGACCTTCCTTGTTGCAGCAAAATTTTCTGCAAATAATCTCATAAGGAGGCTTCCGTGACTTATCTGTACCTTTTCTTCTCACGCTAAAACCTCTATTCCTTACAAAACAATTGTAGAAATTGTATGCTTCCATATCCGACAGGAACTGTTTCCCTATAAACTTATTTGAGCTTCCAGACATTTCTCCATGTGCATTCATATCCTACAAAAAAACAATTACACGAATTAAATGAATATAAATATTTTTTAGATATCACTGTAATATAAAATATAATTTATATAAATGCGACCAAGGTCGCATAAGAGATGAAAACTATGTTACTTCTTATTAAAATACTGCGACCAAGGTCGCAGTTATCCGTATGAGAAGAAATCAATATTACTTCTTATTAAAGACTGCGACCTAAGTCGCAGTAAATAAAAAATAAGATTTCACATACGACATGAAATCTATAATACTCCTTTATTGAAGACTGCGACCTAAGACGCAATTATACGTATGTGAAGAAATCTATATTACTCCTTACTAAATACTGCGACTTAAGTCGCAGTTATCCGTATGTGAAGAAATCTATATTACTCCTTACCAAAGACTGCGACTTAAGTCGCAGTTACCCGTATGTGACGAAAGCTATATTACTCCTTACAAAAGACTGCGACCTAAGACGCATACCAAAAAAAAAGATTTCACAGCCGGAGATTATTTCAAATAAGATTGCGAAGAATATGTGACGAATATTAAAACGGTCGCATTTCTGAAACTTTAAATCATTTGTTATAGGTCGCAGTACCTCATAGACTTAAAGAGAAAAATTCAATATTTAAGAAATTGTTTTTAAAAAAAATGAAACAATTAAAACCTGTTGATCGGCATGCAAAGATGTCAACCCTTCAAGATTTTCAATATTCTGAGAGAAAGTAGAACCAGATGCAATATCTTCCATATTTAGATCGCCAGTAGACTGCTCAGACGTCGACATTTAATATTTTTGAGAAAAAATTGATCTGAAAAGATTTTATATTTTCAGAAAAAAGTTTAACGCAGGCTGAAAAGGAGAAACTAGATCTTTCAAAAAGAGGTAAGGAAATAGGGGGAAAAGTAATTTATATAGAATAACCTAAAACCTATAAAGAGCGGCAAAAAATAATAATAAACAATAAGGAAGGTTACCGAAAGAGTTGCTTTTCATAAGGGGTATTTGGTAATTTAACTTCTTCCTAAAAGCGTGCCGCGAGTCAGTGAAGTGACAAATTGAGCCACGTCACCGCAGGCTGAGAGAGTACTCTCAGCCCGCAGGCTGATATACATTTTTCTGATATATATATATATGGGGTTGCTGTACCTCAGCCGACGGCTGAGAGAGTTTCTCAGTCGGCGGTGACGTGGCTGGATATATGCCACATATCGGTCGCAGAGTGTAGGCGCCAAAAAAATCAAAAAAATCCCGCCTAAAGAATCGTGAATCAAATTGACGAAAACACCCCTTTTTTACTTCTAAACTAGTAAAAACTCATCCACAACCAAAATTTACCTAAAAAATTTATAATTTACAGAGAATTTTCAGTTGAATATATCTACAGTTATAAAATTCCTAATTCTACTACATCAAAAATATAATAGAAAAATTTTGGATCAAGATAATGTAAAATAAACAACAGCAGTGAAAAGTAAAAAATATGCTTGAAACATAAAAAAAACTGTTGTTTTTTATTTAATTTTTTATTATTTTATTTCGTGTTATTTTCAACTCATATAGGTTTAATAAAAGAAACTGAAATGAATAGAAAAATGAAATTTAATGTGGGGCAACCGTATATTGATTTTTCTATTACAAATGTACAGTGTTAAAAAATAATGAAATACAATGGTTAATTATTTCGCATTCCTTATCCACAAAAAATTCATAACAGATGAAACATGATATCGTTCAGCACATTCTGACCGTTTTACAAAGTCTGCGATCATAGTCGTAGTCATAGTATAATAAAACTTTCGAACATTGCGACCATGGTCGCAGACATAATATAATATAACTTTCAATTTTATATGACGACTGCGACACTAGTCGCAGTCATAGTATAACAAAACTTTCTATCACTGCGACCATGGCCGCAGACTTAATATAATATAACTTTCAATTTTATATCACGTCTGCGACCCTAGTCGCATTCCTTATTCGCATAAAAATAACAGACGAAACATGCTATCGTTCAGCACTACGACCTCGTTCAGCACTGCGACCACAGTCGCTATCTTTTTTCGCATACCTTATGTAACAGATTTTTGATAATTTTACAAATTAGATTAGCCATGCGACCCTGAGATCAGTCCGCGTATATCACATCTTATAAAATACTATATTAATTACTCTGAATTAAATGAAGTAATTAATATTCTATCTACCGCGATACAACAACAGTCTCGAAAAAAGAGATGCACTAATATTAATCTCGATAAAGGAAAGATGTGCACCATACGTAATCTAAAGATATAAGAAAAACATTCTATAAAAAGTTAATTTGTACTTCACGTAATAAACCTCTGAAAAAAAGAAACTCTTCGGATTCTCCCGTCATAACTCTTCAATTAAATATTTAATTTTTTTTACAACTTCTTCCAATACTCAACCGTCACCTATAACAATTATTATTACTATTCATGTTCATTCACATTATTGACCTTTTTATAGTGCTTGTAACTAATATATTATCTCATATCTAAAAACTATATTTTTGCTCTTCTTTTTCAATTTGATTTCAAAACTTTCAGAAAATAATTCATTCTTGAATCATGTTTTCCCCATCTTCTTCCTCTGAACACTCAGATTTCAACTTCAATCATTCACCCACCGGTCCTCTTTCTTCAGGGTATTCTAGTGAATCTGATACCAGTCTGGACTTCACTCCTTTTTACTATCTCACTACATCAAATAATATTTTATCTGATCCTCCTCTTCATGAGGATGATGAAGTTTTCATGGGGCTTATTGAGGAGGAAATTATTCCTCTGCCACTTGACGGAGACATGCTTGATGAAAGCATGTCCTCTGATGCTAGAGGCTCGCTTTCTTTGAGCATATCTTTAACAGGTTCTTCTCGACACGGATCGGACGAAGATCTTGATAGAGACGATCCATTCTGGGAGTTTATCGATGAACCAAAAAATCCTCAAAAAGAGTAAGATGATGAGGAAATAAGTGATGAACAGGAAGACGAGGAGAATGAAAACGACGAATCTGCTTATGATGGTGATGACGACGAGGATTAGGATTTCCTGATCTTCTGATATTCAACGTTATTTTGTCTTCTTTTAAGAGCTTTTAATGCTCTTTTTTTGTAAGGTTTCTTTCTGATCATATTATATTATAAATAAAATTTACTTCTATCTGTAAAATAATTTTTCATATTTTTAAAATACATATAAAGTATATCGTATAGTTATTATTTCTGCATCTTATCTGCGATAATGGTCGCAGTACTCATATAATAATTACATATGAAACTGCGATCACGGTCGCTGTCCAGTCATAAACAGTTTGATCGTTTTGTATTCAATAAAGTTAAAAACAGCTACCATGGTCGCAGTCCAAAATTAAACTATATAAACAGATAATACTGCGAACATGATCGCAATCCTCTCAAATCAGTATATTTCACTGTATATTTCACTGTATATCACAAATTAGAAAACTGCGACTGCTGTTCTTAAACACTGCGACCATAGTCGCAGTCCTACTTCGTATGCAATAAGTAAAAAAAATTCGTAGTTTATAGGCGGCTGAGGCAATAGTTACAGTGAAGAGCAAATATATAAAATCATACGTAAACTGCGACTATAGTATCAGTCCTTAATCATCGTTATTACATTTAACCTAGCAAAAAATTAATCAACAAAAATGCTGTCGTGAGTACTGCGACCATAGTCGCAGTCCTTGATCGCATGCAATATGTAAAAAAAATTAATAGTTTATAGGCGGCTGAGACAACAGTCACAATGAAGAACAAATATATAAAATAATACGTAAACTTCGATTATAGTATCAATTCTTAGTCACCGTTATTACATTTAACCTAGCAAAAAAAACGTCCACGACATGCTCTCGTTAAGCACTGCGATCATAGTCGCAGTCCTTATCCGCATTCAATTTGTAAAAAAAATAATAATAATAATTTATACATTACATGCGAAAAAAGTAAACTGCGACTATATTCAAAATCAGTAAAATTCTTACAGATCATATTATAAAAAATCTACAAATTAAATAATTGTAGACTGTGATAAATGGCGCTTTTAAAACTATTGAGAAATTAATTTATTGATCACTATGATCTTAGGCGCATTCCTAAAATATATAATATTTGCGTAAAAAAAATTTAAAACTGTTGAGAAATTATTTTATTGACAACTACGAGCTTATGCGCATTCCTAAAATATATAATATCTGCGTAAACAAAAAAAATTAATAAAGAAGCATTCAAATTAGTTTCGTGATTTGATGAAGTTGGTCGCAGTTTGGCCACAGTTATAAAAAATAACAATATTGACTAACGTCAGAAATATAAAAAAATAATAAACTATACATATCCACTATCTTTTACCGCAGGGGCATTTAGTAATTTCAACTGTTTCAATAGGCGGGGCGTCCTTTCTAGTGTGGCTAATAATGTGCCACATCATCGCAGGCTGAGAGGGTCTCTCAGCCATCGGCTGATATATATTTCTATATATATATATATATATATATATATATATATATATATATATATATATATATATATAAGAGATCTATACCTCAGCCGCCAGCTGAGAGAGACTCTCTCAGCTGGCGCAACGTGGCTGAATTTTAACCAGAATTTTGGATGCTAATACCATGGTCGCAGTTTATATGAGGACTGTGATTAAGTCGCAGTGTTTTCATGAGAACTGCTGCCATGGTCGCAGTCTTTTTCTGAGGACCGCTACCATGGTCGCAGTCCTAATTACACTAAAAATATATGTTTTTTTAGGACTGCGACCATGTTACAGTGGACTGCGATCATGTTGCAGTAAGTTTGCGACTATTTTGAAGTGACAGCTGAGAGAGTCTCTCTTAGCTGGCGGCTGAAGTACATTTCTCTCTCTCTCTCTCTCTCTCTCTCTATATATATATATATATATATATATATATATATATATATATATATATCAATTTCAGAAAGCCCAATTTCAGTCCAGCTCAAATATTGTGGGTTCTAATCTATTGTAACCCGACCCAAATACAAAACAGACCCATTAACTTATTGAAAAAAAAATTTATTGACTAGATAAAAATTTGAAAAAAATAAGAAAAAATAAGGATAAATATCTAGATAATCCCTAGAACTTACTGAAAAATTTTGAGAGTATTGACATGTCATATTAGACTGAATCACTGCCTTCTAAGTTTTCATGTTTTTAACCATTTAAACCCACAAAAAAATCAGTAAATAAAATCTAAATAATCCTATAAACTCAATGCATCATCATACAACCTTGTTTTAAGATCTGGATCATCCGTATTTAATTTAAAAACTGAATAATATCAAATAGGATATCTTATATAAAATTCGATAAATTCTAATTTGAATGTATTTAATGTAGATTCTTCAAATTCGTAGTTGGACGCGTGGTAAGCCTAGGTGAATGTTCTTTTACTTACTTTATATATATCATATTGGTTATTTTGGGATGTCTAATTGCTGCAATTATTGAATGGTTAATTTAGTTATTGATTGTTAAATTTCTAGAGTTTAGAAATTTATTTAGAAATTTGTAAGATTATAAATATTGGTGTTGTATAAATAGATTATTAATTTTTCTGGAATCACTAAATTCCACTTGATTAGAATTCATTAAATTATTTAATAGAAGTAGAAATTATTTTAATTTGTGAAATTGTCATTTATTGGTAAATATTTAAAATTAGTTAAAATTGTTGAAATTACAGAAAAAGAATGTGATACTGGATTCTTATATTATATATTGATTTTATAGTAGAAGTGGTCATATTGTATTAGATTATAAGAACATTGAAAAAGGGATTATGTTATCATTGTCACTGGGTAAGATATTGTTTTATTGTCACATAGTCATTATTATTGTTATTGTTCATACCCAGTAACTTATGTGACATAATCATTAGATAACTTACACCTGGGGATAGAAAAATTGATAAAGAAGACCAATTTTGAGTGGACTTAGGATATAGGTTGCGCAACCGAAAGACGGTTCCACTGCAGGGTTCTGAGGGATGCTACATGTTCATATCGTTATTATTATTGACATATTGTTATTGACATATTGTTATTGTTATTGACTAGGTAGCGATAGGACCTGGTTTAGTGCCAGGTGATTGGGCCATGGTTCCGGGTATGCACGGAACCCACCTAAAACACAAATTTCCGTCTTGATCAGTACAGATATTGCATATATATTATCATATTACCATGTTTATTATCTAATAAATCCTATTGATAAGTCTTATTTTTATTTAACAATGTGCAGTCCCATCACTAATGGAGGTGGAAGAAAATTGAGCCCAAAATCCCACTTTAATTCTGATTAATTAAACTTAAATCTTAAATAAAGATGAGGACAAATATTCAGGAGGATAGAGATAATTTCAGCTGAAGATCAAAGTAAATCAGAAAGATAATACCAAATAAAAACTGATAAAATTCAGATTTCTATAAATCCATTTTGGTTAGCTAAAAATCAGCCGAAAATAACGTCAAATACAGAGTTCAAATTTAAAATTCAAAGAGATAAATGGATAGAGAGAAATCAACAGATGAGATGAAGCAATTTTAATTCAGATTCAGACTGAATACATTTTAATATTTGAATCATAACTTTCACTACCGAAACTCAAATCTGATGATTCAAGATGATCCAGAAAGAAAACTTAAAAGGTTACAGCTCTTACATTGATTACCATTTCTAATTCTATCATTTGATAAATTATATTCAATAATCAACACGCAAGCAAGCTGCAGATCAGAACTGAATATCCAAATCAAATCAAGCTTGGAGATAAGAGGAAGATTCAAATTCAGAAATAATCAGCTCCCCTTGTCTCATATTTTGTTCAACCAATGGAGCCCAACTCTAGATAAATATATGAAGAAATTGAAAGGGTTGTGCAAGAATTTGACAAGTAACTCCCCAACTCATCTTACGATCAAAATGTTAAAACGTATTCTTGCTATCAATATTTCTCTGATCATCAACTGTTGTTATGCTGAGGTTCAAGGTTCTTCTCATGCTCAGCATATTGATCTGGTACCTCACACAGCCATGCTCCATCGCACGGTCAGCACCTCGTACCTCAAGTGTCCCACGTTTGCAAAATTCAAGAGCAAAGAGGAAGTACCAAGGGGTGTTGCGTGTATGAGATCATTTTGATGAGGCTTTTACTGATGCTGCTTCGGCTTCATATGCAGTGTGCGCCGGAGATGTTAGCAAAAAAACACAACAAAGTTGACCACCTGAACTAATTATCCAGTATTGTTGAATATGTGATGCTCCTTATAAAATCATCTCTCATATTTTGGTCTACCAAAGGAGCCCAACTCTTGATAAATAGATGGACAAATTGAAAGGGTTGTGCAAGAATTTGACAAGCAACTCCCCAATTCATCTTACGATCAAAATGTTAAAACGTACTCTTGCTATCATGCCTCCCTACAGATACAAGCTTGTACATATTTTCTTCAAGGAATAAGGAAAAAAGTTGAAAGAAAAATCAAATGCATCAAAATTCCTATGTCCTCGCGTACATATATGGGAGAGAATCATGCAATAATTGAGCTAAAATACAGAAAAAGAGCAAGGATGACAACTGCAACTAAGAAGCTCGTTAAAGAACTGTTAATAAGCTCTCTTTCTCACAGCTGGCTTCCACACTTCCTTTTTACTTGTTGCAGTAGATGAACCTAATGGAGTCATTTCGAGAGCAACCTGGTATAAATCTTTCAACCTGTAGAAAACAGTTTAGTGAGGTAGCTAGGTTTAAAGATGAACAAAAATTAGACACATGTCATAAAATGTCAATCACCTTGGCATACTGATGAAGAGGAGAATGACAGCTACCCCCACGACAAGAGGGAAAACTGGAGCCGCCGTCAGTTCCTGCACAGGTACAAGGACAAAAATCTTCAGCATTATGCCCTAACATGGGGGGTGGGGTGGGACGGGCATCCCTGATAATTCATTCAATTACAGCACTCCTCAGAAATTCTTTTCCTTGCTAGTTTGAACACAGGTGACAAAGGGTCTGTTTGGATTTAAGGAATTGGTGTGAAGTGAGGAAGTAGGAAGTAAGATTTATTTCCTTTAGGAAAAAGGGAAATGAGTAGTAAGTTTTTTGGTGTTTGGATGGTTGTTGGGAAGTGTGGTTTGGAAAATGTTTTGTCGTTTCCGGTGTTTGGATGGTAATGAAAAGTGGAAATGGAAAAGTTGACCACAAAGTTGACCGCAAAATAATATTAAAATAAAAATTAATTAAGAAAAATAAAAAATAGATTGTAATTAGAATGCAAGTAAGATTTACATGACCAAAAAATTAACTGTTTATGCTATAACTTATTATAAATGAGATTTACATGACCACAAAATTAACTGTAGCACTCTGGAAGTGAGAAAATGGTTGTGTAAAAGAGAGATGAAAAAGGGAAAAAGGGGTTTTCTTATTTTCCTTTTCCGGTGTTTGGATAGATAGGGAAATGAGCAATTATACTTCCCCACTTCCCCACTTCACTCGGATTCCTTGAATCCAAACAGCCCCAAAGTAAAGAGAGACTGATGAATTGCTTTCCTACTTGATTCTCACAAGAGCCAAAAACAAAGTAAAAAAATGAAAAATGAAAATGAAAAGCAAACAATCCACTACCAAAACTTAAGGAAATACAAGCTTAAAACATAAAATCCGTTTGTACACCCAATTACCAAAAAGAGTTAAATCACGTAGAAAAAATAGATGCAGCATCTTCGGAGATGAAGAAACCATGGTCAGGTGAACCTTTACTTTAAACTTAATACTGGGGGTTGATAACAAAAGAAAACCCTTTACTACACCCTTTACTACTAGCGGGCATGGTAGGTAGAAAAACAAAAGAAAAAACAGGGGAAGAAAAATACATCACCAAAATGCGCACAACAATTAAAAAGATGGCAAGGGAGTGACGGCACTGGAAAAAATTTTCTTTTCCAAGTCTTTAAAAACTTCCCCACTAGAAAAGATGAGAGAAACAGCCTAAAGCCTATATCTAATGCTCTAGTTGCAAAACATTCCAAATCGTACAATTTTCTATATGAACTCAAGTGCATTTGTTTTATTTGTGAGAAGATAGTAGGGCTTCTTATGTAACATCTGCACCCGATGACAACATAAATATCCATTGTTGATATGTTAACTAAAAAAGAAAACTTGTCTCAATATAAAGGGGAGTAATATAAACCAAGTTGGACTTGCCTGTTTGTGATGTTGTTCCTCAATGCTATATCTAATTGGACCGACATGAATGTGAGGGTGCTTTTCCAAGTCAACCTCAATGATCTCAGATTCAAATCTGTGAGTATTTGACGGAAGACCTGACCGGAGCTGCACAAGGTGCTTGCCTTTGGGCAAATCACGGATTTGGAAGTAGTGCGAGAGAGGCAGAGGGAGAACTGACTCAACTTTTAATGCGTCATTAGATGATTTTATTTCCACTGAGAGATGTGGTTGCAGTACTTCAAGGCCAGTTCCTTCTACATGACCACTTAATATGGTTACCTCCGGCTGTTCAAATACAATGAAATCCACTCCTCTTATATCCTCCGACCCAACCTGGAGAGTGAGATAAGTAGCATAAGTGCAAAATCAAAATTTTCACCAGTACTATTTTCCAAAATGTTTGTAAAAAGAAATTAAGCAAAACCTTAAAACAAAGAAATTAATGATAACGTCACAAAGGTTAGCTAGTGCAGATCATCATCTAAGTTAGCTTCGAGTAGTACAAATAATAATGTTAAAAGGTCAAGTTTGTAAGTAAATGACAGGTTTCATGTCTATTTCTTTCTTTATCATGATTCGAGTTTTAATGCATATACCTCCACGAAAATAAGAGCTTAATCACTAGTCAATTTGCAAAGGGAATTACAAGCAAGTTTACATATGAAAAGTTACCTAAAGTTCTTTCTAACCCCACATGCCAGTTGGATGAGATTCTCAACCTCACCTACTCAAGTTTCATCGTTATTAGGGTGGGATACATACAAAGAATTTCCAGCCCCAGAGGAAAATCCACTAGTTAGTAGTAGCATGTATGTAGTCCAGAAATTGATGTGCCTCTTCTCCACTGTGCAATTTTTTAAGAAGCTACTTTACAGTTCAATACCCATGGCAACTGGAAGGTGTAGATGGATGATGTACTCATTTCTGTACAGTGCCCAAAGGTGTACCAGGAATCTGACAGTAGGACAGTAATACGGGAATAAAGTAAAATAGACAGTCTAAAAAACATATCAATGGCCAGTAACTTGCTGCTTTTACATAAATCGTGGATCTCAAATTCTAATGAATAACGTTGTCTTAAATGAGTAGAAGACCAACAATTCTGTAACTTATGGCATTGTGCTAGGTTCACTTCATTAATGTATCCCTATGTAGCATGGGTACTTCTATTATGAAGCCGTACACGTCTCTGACACGCCGACACCCGTGTAGGATACCGACACTTCCTTGGACATTTCGGGGACACTTTTCGAACTTATTCTTAGTCATATATTAGATTTTTTTAATTTAGGACACCTATTAGGCACTTCTTGAACACATATTCTACATTTGTCTTACCTTTGCTCATATTTATATTTAAAATATTTATTTACTTTCCCGTTGTATTAAAGACTATATTTTAGTGAAACAAAAAAAATTCCATCAAAATCATGGATAGGGAAATAATACTCAACAATTGAATTTATGAGAAAGACTTATCCGACAAGATCTGCCCTTCCCACCTCAGAATAGGTTGGTCCTTTCCGTCCCTTAAAGACTGATTCAAATTAGGTTCATTCCCGGTTAGAGAACTCTCACCGTTGTCCTTTCAGCTTGTCCGGATTTCCTTCTCTTCAGGTTAATCCTCACGAATCGGTAATGGGGTTGACATCAGGTAACAATAACTTGTAAAAAACTAAGATAAGTTTGAATATGTTTCAATATAAGAAGTTAGACATATTGAACTCTGTATGAACTTTTGGATGCTATGAAATAACTATGCATGTATACTTCTGCACTATTATTATTCATTACATATTCTAGTGTTATGTCGTCATGTCCCCGTGTCCTTCATTTTAAGAAATTGATGTGTCCTGCGTCCATGTTCATGCCGTACTCATGTCCTGTGAATGTGTCCATGCATCTTAGATGTATCCTAATTCCCTCTATTGCATTAAATTTTCTACAAGTTTCAAAAGTACTCCATTTAATAAGAATGAAACTAATATTGGAAGCAGCAAACTCTACTTTTCTAGTGCTCTGTGGAGAACTTATGTCACCATTACCTCACTTATTGGGTGTTCTTCAATTAAACTGTTTTCCTCCAGAATTAATATGATCAAATTAGCATGATCTGCAAAACTCCTTGGATATTACGCTTATCATTAACTGCAAACTTGTATGATGCATAACCACCAGCAAGAATCTAAGAAATGGGTCAAAACCTTACCTTGATAGCAAGATATTCTGGAGAAGCACGTTCGATTCCGACAACTCCGATGTCATCCTTCGACACTACTTTTATTACATAAGTTGTCACTGGAAGAAGTCCCTAAGACGGAAATATCCTGCGTTATCAGTTTTTGCTTCCTCATAATAGCCTTTGGATTCTGCCCGAGCCTCAACATAAACACCTTCTTTTGGCTGACCAGACAGTAGTGATACAGTACCCATTACACTGCAAAGGAAAGTTGATTCAGATAGAAGAAAAGATTTGAAATATTTTTTGGCCTCTCAAAATGGATAGAGAAAGGGAAAAGTTAACAGTATCTAAAAGGTAGTAGGAACAACTTATTAACATTAAAGTCTGATTAATTTGGTTTCAGCAATACTGAAAAGGCAGAAAAGGAA
This sequence comes from Agave tequilana, assembly GCA_038442645.1. Classification (NCBI taxonomy): domain Eukaryota; kingdom Viridiplantae; phylum Streptophyta; class Magnoliopsida; order Asparagales; family Asparagaceae; genus Agave; species Agave tequilana. The sequence continues at coordinate 23,130 of JAVJIF010018458.1, forward strand.
ACACTGAAACAGTGTTCGAAACAAAATGATGCAGCCAGGCAATCCCTCAGTTACTTAACAGAAGCAGCAAAACTGGATAATGAGCAATATTTGATTTCTTCCCTTAGTAACTTGATACCACCTAGATATCAAAACTGGCTTGGCTTGCCTGAGCATTGCCTTGGATCCTAGATTAGTGGCCTTATTCACCCTAAAGACTCATGGTATCATCTCCAATTCAGAATGATAGCTCACCAAATAATAGATATTACTAACCCTTAGTTTCATAAACAAGTAGGCTCTTGAAATGCAACGTCAAGAATACACACGTTAAAATAATAATCATCATCATACTTGCCATCTCTTAACAGGTTATAATGTTCATATACTATGTGCCTGTACATAGTAAACTTGCTATGTTATTTGGAAAACCAATACTGCCTTAGCACATATTTAAGCTATGATACAGAGGCAATATCACCGAATAACAGGTTACAATGTTCTAGTTGTTTTTGTATAAGGAGGCAATAAAAAATTACAACCTTTTCATACTGAATAGATAGTTACTACCGCAACCCTACCAATCATCCACCCTCGCAGAGATAAAAGAAGAATCGGGCTGTGGGTGGGGGTGGGGTGCAGATGGAGAGGGGTGTTCAGTTGAAGTTCCATGACCATAAACAAACGAAAAGGTATTTAAAGTAATAGTGCAGAGCTTTAAACAGTTGAGACAGGCTCTGGGTGTAGTCATGAGCTCTACATCACCATCAACTTGTTCTCCAATCAAAGAGCCCAAACACCAACTTAGTTCACAAGAGCTTCACAAAAAAACAAGCTCTAATATGATTATCCCATGTGATTGATGACTACGCACGGCCATGCACCCTCTCTCACTCAACGCACCCACCCTCACAACCTCCCATCAGCACATGCACACACAAAAGGGAAGGGGGAAAATAAGAAGCTTTTGTTAGTCCACTACATTCAGTGCCTTCCCAATCATGTAGACAATAATGTGAAACATTAAATAGCTTTTGATACTCATTTAGACTATAATAAATCAAAAGCTGTTTAATTCCTACAAAATGCAATAATATATTCCAAGCTATGTAAGTACTTAGTAGGTTAATGTACCCAGATAACCCGATCAATTTTTCAAAACTCCTACTCTAGATGCATCATCACCTACTGTCTGGTGCTTCAAGGTGCGTGCTGGTTACACCTTGGGACTCAGGTCGTACATAAGAAGCCCAAAAAAATCTAAGTTATGCACATGGGCTCTTTTCCTAACACACCTTGAATTTCCAGGTCCTCCTAAAGTGGTGGCTACTAGGGATGCAGTTGTATTCTTCAGCAATGTAGCTAGTACTCCAACATTTGAAACACAATGGCTATGCATCCAGAATTGACATACCCCTTCCTTCTGCCCATTCGAATCACCAGTTAGGATGCTGTGACTAGCTCCTTTAGATAAATGCTTCTGGTTTCTCAAAAATAAACACCAGGCCCTAAACAATGGTTATGCAAGGGCACTTTTCCTAACACACTTTGAAATTTCTGGTCCTCCTAAAGTAGCCGCTACTATGGCTGCAGTTGTATTCTTCAGCAACAAAGCCAGTACTTCACAATTTGAAACACAATGGGTATCAGTGTTCTAAATATCCCCGATATAACCCCGATATTGCGCCGATATTGCGTTTACGGCACCTAGCCGCAATGATTTGGCACATCCAAACCGCTATAGCGTTTTTCATCCAAAATCGCCGATAAATAGGCATGGACACGATATATCGGCCGCAATTTTGGCGATTTTGGACCCAATATAGCATTTTAAACCCAATTTCTAGGTTAGGTATTTGGGTAATTCGAGTGATGTGGCAATGTGGCATTTTTGAAGATTTTACACTTGGATAGTGATTATGAATTCATAGGCTTAATGCAAATTATCAAATTAAGTATATCTTAAACATATAAGTATGATGTTTTATGTAGATTTATATAATTTATGCATATATTGTCTTATTGAGATGCGATTTAAGACGAGAAGATGTGTACATTTACAGTCCGATTTTGACATCCGATATTTGAAAATGTCCCCGATATATCCCCGATATATCCCCATCTCCGATAAATTTTTTCGGCCGATGTAGCTGCTGTGGCCGCCATTTAGAACATTGATGGGTATGCATCCAGCACAGACCTACTCCTCTCTTTGTCCATGGAATCACCAGTTAGGGTTTTTTTGACTTGCTCTTTCTCTAGCTGCTTTTGGCTTTTCAAAACTGAACACTAGGATCTGGTTAATGGCATGATCAGGTGCCACAGGATTTTAGACATCCAGATGCCATGTCCTCACAAGAGTACAAGGAAGAATACCTTGAATTTTTTTGTTCCCTTCTGGCTGTAACTTCGCCTCACAATTTGAAGTTAATATCCACCTTGACTGGTATAGTGTGATGGTGGTTCTCTTTGTGACCAGTATGGCACAATGGTCACAAAGCATCAGTAAACAGAAGGGGTTGTATTATACACTTAACAAAACACATCATGCCCTAAGTGAAACAAACTTCCATTAAAGCACAAACAAAGTACCTAAGATGGAGATCAATTTTTGACTTACAGAAGCAACAAGAAGATGAGATAAAAGAAAGACAACAAGATTTGTGAAGATAACTCTGTCGTGATAAACACCACCAAACAATAAGAGTAGCGGCGAAAACGTCGAGCAATCTGCCGTAGCAAGCAATATAACCTGATCACTACAAGAGTAAGAATACAAATCAAGATGATGAGGACATCACGCAGTTCTTTATCTTGTCATGCCTTAGCTTATTCAGGGGATTTAGTATTTTGTTTCAGCTTTATTTGAGTAGGTGTTTTAGCTTTATTTGTGTTCCTTTGTGGGCGTTTAGTACCACATCGGTTATTTCCCAGTAGTCCTCTTTTGTAAAGCCTATATAAGGCCCCCTAGACTATCTTGTTGAAATTAATTAATGAATGAATGATTAAAACTTTTCCTCAAATTATTTGTTAAATTCTTGAGTTCTGCTGCTCTCGAGTTTAGGGTGAGAAGCCCGTGCAAGGGATGGAATCATTTTGGTATCAGAGCACCGGTTTTTCAATCCCCTTCAAATATTGGCTTTTCCAAATTTTTTTTTCCAATCTCCCAAACCCTAGATCTATCCCAGCTCCAGATTTAGATCTATTCCAAAAAAAAAAAAAAAAAAAAAAAAAGATTACACTGTTGCAAAAAAAAAAATACAGTGATACTCCGTCAAAAAAAAACTGTTGAAAATTCCCAAAGAATTCTCATCGAAATCCCCAGTTAATTACAAATCTGCACTGTTCATCGTCATCGACACCTCCCGCCGCCCCACGCCGCCATCAATTCCCGCCGCCTTCGACGCCATCCACGACCCGTCACCACCGCAGCCAGAGCGCCGCCATCGTCCTCGTCTTCGTCCTCTTCCTCTGCCACGATCGACAGAGCCTTCGACAGAGATCGTCGTCAGAGATCAACCACAGCCACGCCCTTCCCCACCGCCATCCAACGCCATCATCTAAGTCGGTTGTCGACTGCGGGTGATCCTCCGCCGCCGATCCCTGCAAATCGAAAACAAGTCGCCCCAGATCTCACCGCCGGCGCTCCCCGACCCACGTTATTGCCGCCGACAGACCTCACCGCTGCTACCTCCGACCTCAGCTCCTTCCTCGTCTTGTCAGCGGCCAGATCCAGACAACAAAGACCCAAAGCTTTCCACCACCCGTCGAAGCAGTCGCCGTCGCCTTCCACCACCGACGAAGCCGACGCCTCCGCAACCGCCTCTGCCTTCGCCGATGCCGCGCAGGTCTGAGGAGATCTCCACCGCCGCTGTTGGCTTTTCCAAGCCCTGGCCTGAGATCGAGCGCGAAGAGAAGCTGGTATTGGGTTCGCCGTCGTCGCTTCCACTGCGACCTCGTCGTGTTCCCATCGCCGTCCACAACTCCGACGTCGTCACCACGTCAGATCTGCCGTCCATCCCCTCAGCCGTCGCCATCACCATTCCCCTTCACCGGACTTCCAAGGCGTCGTCGGAGCTCCACCATTTCTTCAAGTCGCCGCCACCGCCGCTGTTCCTTTCTGCCCTAGCCGACAGCAAAAGAAAAGAAAGAATAGGGGAGATCGGGTGAGGGTCTACACCCGATCGGGTTTAAAGAGACCCCCAACGGGTCGCGAATCCGGAGTGAGCGGGTCGAACCCGACCCTCCTGCCAACTCGGCTCCACTTGAAGCAGACCGGATCGTTTAAACCGGGTCTGGTCCAACCCAAACCGACCCAAATCCGCTCCAAGCTGAGCAGATCAGGCCTAGTGTTGAACCGGGTCTGGTCCAACGAGAATCCAAACCAGACCAAGTCTGGTTCAGTTCGGTTCGGCTGCAAATCATATCTTTCGGAGGCCGTTCAGGGCTCGTTTCAAGTCCGAATTGACCCGTTTTCGAGGCAGTGGATTCGTGACGCCCAGTACTACGCTCCTACAGCAGTCACAATCTGGTTCAAGCTCCGATCGTCTTCCAGATTCAGCTCAGTAGATCAGTGCACCACAGTCAGAGCTTGTTTCTGCCCCGATTCGGGCCCAATTTGCGCCCTCCTCGAGGCATCCAGCTTCCACTTCTTATCACCGCTGTCCAAGAATCTTGTGGGCGATCTTAACTCTTCAGTATGAGCATTTCTCTGAGGAATCTTCGAGAATTTTGCGATTGGGCGTGAACGACTCCACCTCAGGTGATATCATAACTTGACCTAATTCGTTAACTGTTGATTACTTGCAACTACTATACAGATTGCTATAATTTGTTGGTAGAAATGCTATTTGCTTCGATCTAGTGGTTGCATCTTTTCATCATTTTAGAAATGCATTTTTATTTAAAGCTTAAACTTTAGGGAATTTTTTATTTAGTGCATACATTTAGTTTAATTGACTTTAGGGCTCTTCACTGCATCTGCTTGCTTGCTTGAGTCATCATGACTAATCAGCATTATAGGGACTCCCACTTAGACCAGCTACACAATCTCCATCAGGGTCATATGTCCATTCATGAGTACATTATCATATTTAAGGACTTAACCCATCATAGTGAAGTGAGAGAGCACCCTTCTGACACTCTAACTAGGTTTATTTGGGGTTTACGGCCTAAAATAAAACGTGCTATGATTACTGGCCCCTATGACTTAGACACTGTTGAAGATGCCTTTGATGTGGCATTAAGATTGGACTTGACTTTCAAAACGCTGGTCAATGCCAAGGTCAAATGTTCTAAATGTAAGGGCTATGGACATTATCATTATCAGTGCCCCTCGGAGAGTCAACATGCTAGAACTGTGCCCACTGATGAAGTTGACGATTCGAAGGCTGTTAAGGATGACCAAGTTTCTTCTAAAACTGTTAATATAATTGAAGACATAGCCGTTGATTCTGTCACACAGATTATTGATGAAATTCACATGTCTTCTGATAGTGCCAATGATGACGTGGACGAGACAGTTGAGCCTAATATACCCATTGTGCCTAATCAGCCATTCTCCTTGTGCTGAACCTAATTTTATGATTATTCCTATCAATTCATCTTTTAGGGAGTCACCTGAATTTCTTGCCAAGGTCCAACAAATGATTTCTAATACTTCTTTTTCGGGTTGTTTAGAGTTTGTACCTGAGTCCTGTGTACCTCTATTGTTAGATGTGTGTCCTTCTAGGCATATTATATCTCTCGTTCTCCCATCGTTAGGAGTTATGCTTAGAATACCTACTGCTTTGCATCTGCCTGTTGCACATATTGATGATATCACTAGGCTGATAGCAATTTACAATAACACCTACAAATTTGCTGCATACCCATATAGTATTTTGCAGGAATTTACAGTTGATGATAGGGTGATGGTTACGAGTCACTCTGAGGCCACGAGAAAGTTACACGCTTGGCGTAAAGATTTCGAAATGACTCTTAAGAGGATTGCGTACATTGCTTACGAGTTGGATAGCCCGTGGGATCCTGGTATCAGCTCCGTCTTCAGCCAGGATGATGCGCCTCGCTCTACTCTCGGTGCCTTGATCGTGCTACTATCTTCCACAACCGATCTGTCAGGGAGACCAGCTCCTCCTCCGCCACCATGGTCTCGACATGATGTACTCATGCTGCTGCCACGACCACCACCTTGGCCCGATTGAGATGCTTCGTGAGGATAGCCCTCACTCGACAGGGTCGAGTTTCTCCCACCCCGAGGGAATTGATGAGGACATCACGCAGTTCTTTATCTTGTCATGCCTTAGCTTATTCAGGGGATTTAGTATTTTGTTTCAGCTTTATTTGAGTAGGTGTTTTAGCTTTATTTGTGTTCCTTTGTGGGCGTTTAGTACCACATCGGTTATTTCCCAGTAGTCCTCTTTTGTAAAGCCTATATAAGGCCCCCTAGACTATCTTGTTGAAATTAATTAATGAATGAATGTTAAAACTTTTCCTCAAATTATTTGTTAAATTCTTGAGTTCTGCTGCTCTCGAGTTTAGGGTGAGAAGCCCGTGCAAGGGGTGGAAACCCAAATCTTATCTTGTTCGCAATTTAAATTTTGGTTGTGATTTGAAGGTGATTGCGATCCAGGTGGTTTTACATCACAAGAACATAAGATTTTGTGGGAGGGAGAGAAATTCTTACTAACTTGAGAAGCAAAAATAGAGTTTACAAGAATCTCCACAAGGATCTCTCAAACTCTCAATACGAGGGTTGGTCAAAACCAATGAAAATAGCTAGAGAAAAGAAAACAAATACTCAGAGTTTGGGTCATAATCGGAATCATAATTCAACTTGAAACAGAACTAGAATTTAGGTCGGACACGCTAAGATACATCCAGATTGTTGCCGTTGTCGGCAACGTTGTTCCGAAAGTTGGTCTGTCTCAGATTTTCGACAGCTTCGCCAGAGTTGTCCATAGCTGCGCCAGAGCTGTCGAAAGCTGCTCTTCCCCAATGAATGTGAGGCACCCAAAATGCCAACAATCTCCACCTTGACTCACATACCACGAGTCCTTTGTAGAAATTGGCCTCCACACCATCAAATAAGCCTTCTTCCCCCTTTTATGACTTAACACGGTTCCCTCCCAAGAGCTCATTCTCCAATTTACCTTTGGAGAATATTGATGAAGTTCAAAGATGCTCTGAACTTCTCCACCGAGATAATCTTTGTCATCATGTCTGTTGGATTCTTGTTTCTACTGATTTTGATCAAATCAATAACATTTTCTACTGCACCCACTAACGTATTATGTGATACCTCACATCGATGTGCTTTATCCGCTTGTGATACATGCGATCCTTAGCGAGATGTATCACACTCTGGCTGTCGCAGCAGATCTGAACTGAATCTTGTATGAATCCAAATGTGTCGACCAATCCTCTCAACCACAAGGCTTTCTTAGATGTCTCAACTACAGTCATGCACTTCGTCCTCTGTTGTTGAAAGCACCATGGTGTCTTGCAACTCTGCATTCCAACTAACAATACTATCAGCTACTGTGAATACATAACCCGTCGTAGATCTTCGCTGATCAAGATCTCCAGCATAATCTGCATCAACATATCCTTGTAGTATCTTAGACTTTCATGTTTCCAATTTCTGAAATATCAAGCCTAATTAAGTAGTTCCTCGTAGATACCTAAGCATCCATTTTATCTCTCAATGTTGCCTTCCTAGATTCGACATGAACCGACTTACTGTACTAACTGCATATGCTAAGTCAAGCCTAGTACAACCATAACATGCATCAGTGCTCCCACCGCACTAACTGAAGATACTCGAGACATTTCACTCTCCTCTTCTCGTGAGTTTGAACACGGACTGAAGGATAACCTGAAGTGACCTACCAAAATAGTAGTGACTGGTCTTGCTTCAGTCATGTCAAACCTTTCCAATATCTTGAGAACATAATTCTCTTGGAATAGCCTGAATCTGCATGTACTCCTATCTCGACTGATCTCCATACCTAAGATCTCATCTTCTCCCAAATCTTTCATGTCGAACTCCTTTAGCTAAGCTTTAAGCTTTTGAATATGTGTCTTATTTCTCGCAGCAATCAGCATATCATTCACATACAACAACAAATATGTGAGATCATCATTGCACTGCTTGAAATCACTGTTTTAAATATCGGCCGATATACTGATATATCAGCCGAGATACCGGTATTTTATCCAAAACGATACGATAAGTGTAAAATTTTACCGGATATCATTTTGGACTAATATGTGCCGATATATCACCACGTGGCCGATATATCGGCCAATATCCGAGATGAAAATATCTGATATATCGCCACGTGACGTATTTGAGGAGCTTCTACAAACGCAATTGAGGAGCTTCTACAAAAAGTAGAGCTTCTACAAAAAGTAATTATCCCCCGTGAGTTTGACCCTAAAGTTATTTTAAGTAGTTTCATATGATTTATGTAGGCAATCACATGTATATTCTTCATCTGTTATGACGTCCGATTTGACATCCAATGTTTAGTACCATATCGCAAGATAGACTGATATATCGCCGATATCCGATATTTAAAACACTGCTTGAAATAAATAAAACTGTCACGCTCACATCGGATGTAATTGGCCTTGATCATGAATGAGTCAAACCGCTTGTACCACTGCTTGGGAGACTACTTCAGCCTATAAAGGGACTTCTTAAGAAGACACCATATTTTCTTGACCTTCCTGAATGAACCCATCAAGTTGCTTCATGTATATCCTCTCCTCTAGCTCACCACGCAGAAATAAAGTTTTCACATCCAGCTACTCCAACTCGAGATCACCTTGAGCCACGATTTCCAACAACAATCGAATAGATTTTTGACTACAGAAAAGAACATCTCATTGTACTCAATACCCTCTTTTGGAGAATATCCTTTCGCAACTAGTTTTGTCTTGTATTGCTCATTGTTCTTTCGAAAACTCACCTGCAACCTATCGCTTTAGAACCCTTTGGTAGATTCACTAAATCTCATGTTTGATTCCTCTCCAAAGACTTCATCTCATGTTCCATGGCTATGGCCCACTTGTCATTGCCATCCACCTCAACTGCCTCCTTATAACTACTAGGATCTCCAACTTCCATTACGAATGCAAAAGAGACTTGGTCCTTTTCCCAGCCATATCTGATTAATGATAATGAAACTCTGTCTGACCGCCTCAACAGTTTAGGTTGCATATGTTGCTCTTCATCTGAACCTGAGGAGTCTTTTCATCTGATCCGACAGGCTTATTAGAGTCAACTGAAAACTCGATCTCCTCTCTCTGAAAATCTATTGAATGGTCTAAAATTCCACCTTGTGTCTTGTCATTCGTTTTTGACTTTGCTTGCAACATTGGATCTCATTAAAAACCAGATCTCTACTAACAAAGGCACTCTTCTTCTCTGAATCCCAAAGCATGTGTGCCTTAGTTCTCTTGGTGAAACTGGTGAAGTAACACTTCTTTGATTTGGACTCCAACTTTTTCCTCTTTTGACTATCAACCAAGTTGTATGTCCGGCAACTGAATATCTGTAAGGTTGAATAATCTACTGACTCTTCTCGTCATATCTCTTCTACGATCTGAAACTCAACAGTTGTGGATGATAACATGTTCACTAAATAGCTCGCATAACTCACTGCTTTTGCCCAGAAACCTTCTGACATGTTAGAATGTAACTTAATATCACAAGCGCGCTCTATAAGTGTCTGATTCATGCGCTTTATTATTACCTCCCTGAAATACACAGTTGGTGCTCAATACCTTCACTAGCTAAGTACTCTTTGAATTCGTGGATGTATACTCACCCACATTGTCTCACCTCAAAAACTTTACCTTTTGCCCTTTTTGTTTCTCCACTATGACTTTTCACTCCTTGAACTTCTGAAATACTTTTGATTTCTGCTTCAAAAAATACACACATACTTCCCGAGAGAAATCATCTATAAAAGTAACATAATAACATTCAAGGTTCTAAATATCAGATATCAGGATCGTATTGGACGGGAGTTTTTCATATCGGATATCGATATTGGGGGAGATATAGGGGATACGCGCGCATATCGGGCGTTCATATCAGACACTAATATAATGAAATATTGATAACTAAAAATTGGTTTAGTGTGATAGATATCATATACCTAATAAAAATGACGTAATATGCATGCAAAGACAATAAAAAATAATGTACATTTGCACGCAGTCATGCAATAAATAAGTTATTTCATATTAGGCGATATATCGGCCGATATCGGGTGATTTATGGGCCGATATTTCAAATATCGGCAGAAATATTGGCAGTTTCTTGCTGCAAACGATATGGCGAATGATTTTCCCATATCGTATCGCAGCAGGTAAAAAAGGAGATATCGGACGATATCTCAGTCGACTCGGCTGATATTTAAAACAGGGATAACATTCACCCCCAATGGATGTAACTGGCGAAGGTCCCAACATATCCGTGTGTATAAGATCTAACAAACCCTTAGTTTTGTGCATTGAGGTAGTAAAAACTACTCTCGACTATCTACCCATAATGCAAAACTTGCATAGGTTAAGTTTGCGGTGTTTAGTACCTGGTAGAACTTCCTTACTGTGTAGGGCTCGAAAACCTCGCTCGCTCATGTGTCCAAGACGCATGTGTCAAAGTCTTGTAATGTCCTCTGTTGCTAAAGCATCACCAATCACTACGCTTCTAATCACCTTGTACAAGTTCCACATACACTCTGCTTTGAGGACCGTCATGGAGCCCTTAGTGGCCTTAGACCTCCATTCATGCCTCAGTACTTGCATCCCTGAGCTTCCAAGGCTCCCAAGAGAGAAGGTTTTTCCTCAGGTCCGGAACGTGTCTCACATCCTTCAGTGTTCGCACATGTCTGTCAAACATCTTGCGGATACTGCCTGTTCCAACGGTCTTGCATGCAGCATCGTTCCCTATTAGGATTGAGCCTCCTTCAAATGACTCATATGTGCTAAACCACTCCTTTGGGCACATGTGATATGTGCACCTAGGGTCAAGCAATCAAGCATCTGAGAACCTCCCTTTGCCTCTGCGTGGATTCACTAACAGAACATCACATAGTTCTTCAACTGGTTCCTCGGCTACACCAGCTTGATCTGATTGTTTCCCACTGGGACTAGCTCCATCAACTCCTGTACCACCCTTCTTTAGCATCTCCTTGTACTTAAAGTAATTCTTCTTCATGTGCCCTGATTGTTTGCAGTAGTAGCAATCATTGTTTCCGCTAAAACTTTGGTACCCTTCTTGGGTCCTCTACTCCTTGATTTTTCCCTCTGCTCCTTGACTACCAATCTTGAGAGCTCATCTGTGGAATGTCTTCTTCATCAGCTCGTTTTTCTAGAGCATCTGTCTAGCATCTTTCAACTCTAAGGTCTCTTTTTCATATATGATGGTGGTCGCCAAGTGATCATAATTATGAGGAAGAGAAGACATCAACAGAAGAATTTTGTCTTCTTTTAGTTTCACCTCCAGTGCCAACACGTCACTCAAAATCTGATTAAACACATTGAGATGTTGCATAATCGGTGTACATTCCTTCATCCGAAGGCCATACAACTGCTTCTTCAAGAAAGATTTATTGGATACTCTTCGTCATGTAGAGACTTTCCAGCTTACACTATAAACCTGCAATTATTTTCTCTTTAATTACATTGAAAAGAACTTCATCTGATAGGCATAATATAATAGTGGCATTGGCTCGAACATCAAGATCCACCCACTCGTCCTCCATCTTGGACGGCTTCTTCTCAGCACCAAGCAGGGCCTCCTTGTGAGTGCCCTCCTTCACGAGCAACGTCATTACTCACATCTTCCACAACAGGAAGTTATTCCCATCGAATTTCCCCACCTCGAACTTCTTTGTGGTCGTCTTGCTAGTCATAGCTCTGATACCACTTGTTGTGATAAACACGACCAAACAATAAGAATAGCAGCGAAAAAATTGAGCAATCTACCAAAGCAAGCAATATAACTTGATCAACACAAGAGTAAGAACACAAATCAATAACATAAGATTTTGTGGGAGGGAGAGAAATTCTTATTAATTTGAGAAGAAAAAAAACAGAATTTACAAGGATCTCTCGAACTCTCAATACGAGGGTTAGTTAAAACCAATGAAGTAATCTCATATTTATAGTCAGAGAAAAAGAAATCAAATAATCAGAGTTTGGGTCAAAATCGAAATCAGAAATCAACTTGAAACATAATCAGAATTTGGGCTGGATACGCTCGGATACGCCTAGATTGTTGCCGATGTCGACAGGGCTTTCAACAGCGTTGTCTCAAATTTTCGATAGCTTCGCCAGAGCTGTTGAAGCTTGTCCTTCTCCAATGAATATAGGCACCCAAAATACCAACAATCTCAGCCCATTACCAGTGCAGGAAGGGTTATCCCCTCATAGAGGGAAGTGTAGGAAAAAACATCCTCCCAATATCCATAATATTGGTTCAAGTTTCAGGGATCTAAGACAAGTGTCAACCCTCCATAACTCCGTTTAAAGTTATGAACTGGCTTAGATCCACTAATACAGGAGCTCATGAAATTCATTATTAGCTAAATTATTACTGCCTCCCTCACCCCCCACCCCTCACCCCAAAAAAAAAATTGCTCATGAAGGGTTACACCCTCACAGAGTGTGTAGAAAAAACATCCTCCTACCCATAATATGGGTTCACGTTCCAGGGGTCTAAGACAAGTGTCAATCCTCCATAACTCTGTTTAAAATTATGAATTGACATAGATCCACTAAAATAGGCTCAGTATTAGCTAAACTCTCTCTCTCTCTCTCTCTCTCTCTCTAAAAAAAAAACTTTGGTGCATAAGATCTGCATCCAATATCCTCTATCAGAAGGTATAAGATTTATTTCATTTCATAAATGCATATAGAACTTGAAATATGAAGAACACAACTATTAGGAATGAAAAGATGACAAACCTGTAAGCAACACGGGTTGCTTGGAAAACAACCACTTTAGATTCTCCAGACTCCAATTCTATTGCCACTGCTGCAGGGGAAAATGAGTACTCCTAAAAGAATGAGAGACTCATGAGTACACTGGTTAAAGAAAAATCTGACTTGGATACATACGTTCTATACTGTGATATGTGTTCAGAAACGGGAAACATGAGGTTAAATAAAAATTAGAACTTATATCTAACAAGACTACAACTATGGTTTGTACTGCATGAGGTGAAGACGAAATTTGATTTCTCGTCAGAAGTGTTTATGCTAATTAATCAAGTTAACTGCCGCAAACTAGTAGCACTATAGTGACCAAAAAAAATAGCAAAGGGAATATTTATTTCTTCACTGCTTCATTGAATATCTTACAAGAACCTGTGCTAAACATTTTTACAAAAACAACCGTTATCTGCAGCTGCATATATGGCTGCTAAATACTTTTACAAAAATAACCATTGTCTGCAACCACGTATATGGAAGCACCAGCATTGCACATAAAAACAGGCATATATGCCCCATTATGTGTCAGCTGTTGCTGTGCAGCCACAGTTTTATTTGCAGTGCATACAATATGCAGGCAGGAATCCAGTAGAATTTTGTACCCTATACCATAATTCTTTAAAATGAAGGCACCCCTTTCTGTAAATTACTTTTGTTCTGACTTCTTAGGTGTTAACTAATGACTCTGGAATGTAGTGATCCTCTTTAGTATTATAAAGTTTGTTGTTAAATGCTAATACATTTTTCCCTGCCTCAACAGGTTTATACTCACATAAAATAGTCATTAGTAGCTATTTCATTCATTATACGCAATACTTCAATATTTTATACATTATTCAATTTTTTCTGACTTTCATTATTGCGCCGTCTGTTTTTTCTTTTTTAAAAAACCATCTTACGAATTTTCTCCATTTTTTTCCCCTTGTCAATTGACTAGACAGCATATGCAGTTTATGCAGCATGTGTTAGGCATGCTAGCCAACTGTACGTTCTGTTACTTCGGAAGAAAGATGGGAACTAATCTACGCATACAATAAACAGGTAGGACCTTAAAGAAATATGTGTTAAAGCAAAGATATAGTACACATGCATTAATAAACAGTTAGTATAGTACCTTCAACAATGGACGTAGATAAAAACTCCCTGGAAACAAATTATCAAAACTGAAAGCTCCACCAGCACCACTAATTGAGTTGTTCCTGTAACCATCTTCGCCACTTAAAGATAACAGAACAGAAGGGAATAGCTCCCTAGCTTCCCCTGCATCATTAATATTTACTACAATTTGACTAAGTTTCTGACAAGTAAAAGAATTTGGTCCCAACTGTTTAACATGGTAGCCGGGCTGTATCAAAGGCAAAAATAATAATCAGATGATAGGCATAGACAAAGCAGTAGAACAAATATTCCACAAAGTTATTCCACATTCTGATTAGAATTAATTACAAACCTTTGAGGCTTCAATACTGTAAGTTGTATCGTCATACAAAGGGCCGGCAATGAAAGAACCATCAGCTTGTGTCTCTGTTGTTGCTGCCAAATCACCTTTGTGTAAAGGAGCATTGCTGCTATGTCCAGCTGCTATAATTCTTACATTTACACCAGAAAGTGGTGGAGATACCGATCCTTCAAGATACAGTCCCATCCGACCAGTGATCGTGGGAATAGTAGCTTGGCAGCCATCAACAGTAACTGATACCTGTCATCAATTTAAACAGAAGAAATGACTGAGGCCAGCTCTCAAATTTGAGTTGGTGGAGGAATAAATAATGTGGATCTACGTACACGACGTTGTCTTGGATAAAATAGGATCTTTTTCTCTTGGCTGTCACTGCAAGATCAGAGAAGCATAGGTCAAGCACACAAAAAAATTTGATCCTATACACAGATTATGATGACATATTAGAGAGCAAAACCATGCAAATTTCAATAAAAAAACCATATCAACTTGCACCCATCAACCCATAGTTTAATAAAATCGAATTAGATGTTAGACCTTAACTTGCCATGGTTGTGACTTGGAGATATCTCATATGCCTTGGAGTGTCCAGAAGTGTCAGAACACAAGGGTCCAACATGTCAAAAAAAAAGAAATATTAAGTTGCAGAACAACACTGGTGAAATTATGAATCCCCTTTTGGCTATCATTCCTATTAAGGGCATCATTCACTCTAAGACCATAGCAGCATCCAAAGAAACCTTCCGTATCTCCTCAAAATAAATAAATAAATAAATAAACCTTCTGTAGCATCCCACTACATTGACATATTCACCAACTGTTTACTAATTTCCTCAATGCACATTCATAACATACTAAATTATTGGAGTTGTGCTAGCCCCGGGAGCTTCAATTCTCCACACTGCCCATTTCTTTTATGCCAACTTTTTTTTTATGCAATCATGTATGCATACAGTTGGTTTCTATGCCTCCCTACTTCTGGATTTATTCTTTTGCTGAAGCAAATCTCCAAGCTTGAATAAATTTTCGGTAAATTCTGATTCCTGAAATTGTCCCTGATAAGTTTATAACCATTGCAAAACTAAAACCAAGAAATGCGCACTTACAAAGAAAGGTTAAGTCTGAGATGAAACCAGTAAAGCGAACATGAATATTGCATGAAGATTCGAAAGCACAAATGATGGTTATAACTTACAACTAATAGACACTACTACTCAAACAGAGATGCACAGAAATAGAAAACAAAAATAATATAACTAAATGCATACATTGGGGCATAAATTTTTTAAGTGCGCAATATGAGCACATGAATATGAGCCTTGAATAAGTTTGACAAGACTGATGTGCATAGTACCATCTTTATGGCCAAAAAAGTAGTTGTAATTGCATAAAATTAATATAATTTTCTCATTCTAGAAGGAAATAGCATTTATCCTCTCAATAAGGGGTAATTGTGGTCATAACTTATAATATGTTCCTATTGAATATGTTGCCGCAAATGTTGCACAATGAGATAAAATCAATCAGATGTGCACTTAAACGCTCTGAATACAAATGACATCATCTTATTACCACAAATCGTCTCTGACTTCAACAACTTCAGAATACAAAATAAACAGCCCTTCTAAAAGAAAATGGAATTTCAAGCATATTATAACTGGACTCATAACTTTACCTTGAGTGTCGAGGAACAATGATAAATTCCTCCCCAAGATCAGACCACAAGGTGTACTCAAAAACGGCTTTCCCGGTTTCATCAGACAAATATCTAGTATTAATAGTATCAACATGAACATTAGCTCCATTAAGTATGTCAACGGTGATGCTTCCAGATAAATCAGATGAATCTTGAAGCAAGCTTGAGTCGACATGGATCAATCCTTTGACCAAGTACTTCTTTCCGGTAAGATATATAGGCTGTAACAACACAAAAGTGGTTGCCCTTTAGGAGGAAAAAAACATGAGAAAGCAGATTTACAAAGAAGGATATGGTAACAAGAGAACAAAATTACAAACAATAAGACAAGCATTAAGAAAGACAAGCTCATACTGTTGGTTTCATTGTATTAAACTTCACTGATGAGCTTCCAAAGAATATGCAAGAATTAACAAAATGCAGTTGATGCTCCCCGGGATTCTCGACACAAATTCTTTGTAACCCTCCCTGCACATTAACAACAATTAAGCTAAGCTGATAGTATAAACGCAAATCTTACATATGAAAGCTTGTAGCAGATCCATCCATGAGTTGAGACTTGAAGAGTAAAATTTTGGCAGCAAATGAGATACCTTTATTAATAAATCAACACGTGAAGAGTCAGGTTGCTCGATGTAGGCTTTTGTATCATGAGTAGAAATAATATTAATCCAGTAGCCTTTCTGAGTAAAGACAATTTCCTCCAAGTCCTCCGTGCCAACATCCAACTCAACAGCACTTTGGTCCCAGCACCAATTATCCTCCTCAGACATTACTGATGACGAGATGTGTTTGACCTGGAAGATGGATCAGATAATGATCATCAGTAACAGAATGGGTAACAAAGAATGAAGAGATCAGCTAGACACAAGGTTAAAGTAAGGACTACAGAGTACAATCATATGAGATTGTCATTTTTGGGAACTCCTATCCAGAAAAGTTGCAAGAGATGTTATAGCAAAGCCAATTACCCGTCAGTGAAAGAAGCCGAAATATTATTAAGGATTAGGTAAGTAATATACCTCAAGGCGATATTTCCCAGGAAAGACTTTTGGAAAGGAAAAAGCATTTGTCTCGTGACTCAAGAAAATTGTCTTCTCCTCCTGTGCGCCACCATCCACCAGTCTTATAAGCGACAGAGAAATAGAAGGACCGCAATTCTCCTTGCAAAGTACAGTTCCACGAATATCAACTTGTGCCTGTTGGTCAGGGTAAAACTATAATTCAGAAAGATCATTGACACTAAGTTTTGCAGTTGTTGACAGAATGGCAGAGTGACTAAGAGGCAACAAGACTTCACTTTGAATTCAGTCTTGCAAGCTGGTTTAAGAGTAACATCAGAGCACAAAAACGAGAAAAGATTGAACTTAATTTTCTAGGTTGTTTACCTGAAAAAACTCCACGTTTAGCAATGGACGATCAACCTTGAGATCAACATATGGTGGTGAAAATAGAAGGCCCGATGAGCTCTCAGAATTTACTGCCAGAGCAGATAGACGGTATTCTCCTTGTGGAACCTATTGCATAATTTAGTGCAAATTATTTTACTAAACATACCAGAAAAGAGAGACAGTATCTCACGAGCAAATATTATCAGAAAAAACAAGCACTCTGATACAATCAATTAGCAGAAGCCAGACAAGAGGCTTAGTAACAGGTTACTAGACTGTTCCAGAAAGTAAATAAATCATGGATCATATATTTCCCAGTACTTTGTGATCCAGAGAAGCAGCTATATACTTCACTTTCTGGATGAAGCTGTTATATTAAGTCGATACAGAGCAAGTCAAATCTTTTAATGAAATCAAAGTTAAAAAGACAAAGAAAAAGGGTATGCAACACAGCCAAATCCACATGGCTTTGCTTGGCAGATATCATTTACAAGTTACCATTTTTACATTCAATATGTTTGGAGCGGTCCTCAGATTTGGCATGTCAAGGGAAAAAAAGAAGAAAGGAATCAGTTCCCGCTGAAACATGTTAACATTTTGTGTGTCAATTGTAAGAGACTTCACACAACCTTCAAGCTTGTTTCAACCAAAATCCACAAACCAAACACTGGAAAGCATAACATAATAAAATGAATTAGAATTAGAATTGGGGTGATACAAAACCACAATACAAGTTAGATGAATTAAAAATTGTGATCAGTCACTAAGACCTGGCTCAGTGGAGGGTTGGGTTGGGAAATGGGAGGTCCCAGGTTCAAGACCGGACTATGGCCTTTGTTCAAAATAAATAAATAAAATAAAAAAATAAAAAAAATTCTGATCAAGTACAAAGAAAAAAAGATAAGTGAACAAAATAAGTGACAAAAATAAATAAATAAGAACATGAGAAGAGTGTTAAGTCAACTAATACGGACATGATCTGAAATACCTCAAAACAGAACCTCCCATTCTCATCAGCTAGCTTCATCTGAGGCTTGACATTCTCAGGTCCATGAGTCAGTGCCACCTGAAAAATACCAGAAATTGTGTAATGATCTCAACAATCCAAATGTCCAGACAGAATTTATGTATGTAAAGTACCTTTGCCATGGAATTTCCAGTAACCAATCGAACAACACCACAGATGTCATAGTAGATCGCTTTAATTTCATCAATGTAAGCCATGTTTGGCAGCACCTAATATTAATACCAAAGCTATAAATCATTTTGCATAAAGTAAGAAAAACATCCTATAGACAAATAAAGTGTAAGCATGCACAAATATAAAAGGTATGGCATGAAAATAAGTTAGTTCCATATCTCACCAAGAAATTCTCGAGAGCAGTGAACTTATAGTGATCCTTCTCCGCCGCAATTGAGTACTGCTTGGATGTAACCTGGAAAAGCAATATATCATGATAGATATATCATCAAGGAACAGGAAACAAAAACTCAGTGGATTGTAATATAAGGAACAAATTTCTAGCATAGTAAATAAAATAAATTGACTACCTAACTGAAATTTTGGAGCTATCAACTAATTAGAAAAGAATTAATAAATGAAAGTCAGATCATATTACCAAATAACATGTTCTTAACAAAAACAAACATATGATAATTTATCAAATCAAAGAGGGTTTATAATGCAAAAGTTTTTTCCTTAGACCCCACAGAAATTGACAACTTAGCTAACATGTTTTTTAATCTATGGCCAAATGTAGCTAACGAACTGTCTCTTGCACAAATAACATGAATATGAGAAGCTATCACTTATCTTGGAGGAGACTATTGGTGTACTATTTAGCTACCAGGTCAGACAAGTCATCTCAAAATAAGTAATAGTTTCCACCTTGTAATGGCTCTAAGTAATAAAATTGGGTGCATGAAACCATAAAATACAATTTTGAACATTTAAATGAATTCTACAAGCAGTTATATGATCAGCATCTATGTAAAATCTCTATTCGTGAGCTAAGTGTCAGGAAGTGAGGAAGTAACGCTAAGAAAAGATGACTAGAGCAGAGATGAAAATGTCGTTGTAGGTACTTTAAAAATGGGTGAAGTAATCACTAGATGAAGGTCAGGAGCGCGTGAACTGATCTTAGAGGGAGGGTGATATTGCTCAAGAGTTTGACTTCAAGTACAGGCAATTAAGCAGGGGAGAAGAAAATAGTGGAATCCTCCATTAGTTTCAATATTCAACTATATGTCAAGAGCAGCATCTCAGCAAGTTGGTGTGTTGGAGACAATTGTACAAACATAAACGGCTATGACAAGTATAGTTCAGGTGGGATTGCGTGACGATGTTAGAAGTGAAGCAGGCTGGTGGAATGGTACAGGTTCAAATTTTTAAATAAGAATAAAGGTGTAGATGTGGCAGACAGAGCCACATGTCAAACTAGTGGTCTAAATCAAACTCACCTGCTAGAAGAACTGTGAAGTTGAGCTGATGATTGAAGATTGCAAAAAAAAAAAAAATTGGCCTGCTACATAAGCAGAAATGACAAACCAAAAAAGGTATCCATCCAACCCAAACAACCACTTCAATCTCTGAGATGCAGATCGAGTTAAAGAGCATAAATAAAACCTAATCATATGTGGGATAAGCAGGAGATAACCTAGTGCAATCTACTTATTCAAACCCCTTCCCACTATAACTTTAGTATAAATATGGGTATCTAACTGCATTCCAAGGAAAAACATTAGGAAATATCTAAAGAAAACAGACAGCAGCTTTCTTATAACAACACCAAGCAACACCCAACTAATAAGGAATAAATGATGAAGAAAGAATTAAAGCAATCTGAATGCATGGCTTAAGGCTCTCTATTAATAATTACATGGATTTTTATAAATTCTGCAAGCCATAAGAAATTATAAAAGAACATCAGAATAGATGATTCTACTAATAATGAAGTAAACTAACTATAAACAGTCATTCGATGCTATATAAACTATACCTGATCAAGTTTGTAATATCCTTGACTATCAGTGGTAGCCCTTTGTTGACCATCTACTGTAACTTTCACACCATCCACTCCAACACCATTGCCATCAACAACACGCCCTCCCACAGAAAATCCTGTAACCTGCCCAAAAGTTTGCAAACAAGAGTATAAAAGCTGCTACAATGGAGAAGAGGCCAGAGTAGTATAAATTTAGGTGCATAAAAGGAAAAAAAAATAAGAAAATCTAGAAAATTTGCTGATATAATTAATCGGCAGTCCATGTTGATTTGTACCCAGGAAAGCAATTAAATTTAACAATTTCTGTTTGGTGACTTTCCAGCCATCAAATGTGCTATAGCTTCAAACAGTTGATACTTAAAAAATTAGCTTCTGCAATTTGTGAGGGTCACTCTAGCTATATAAGAAGTCATTATGACTATGTTATGATCAAGAATACTAAAATAGTTACCTTGGAATTGGAAATTGGGATTTCTAATTACTGGGTTTGCTAAGAATAATTCCAATGCTGCGCCATTGCGTGCGTAACTGCTATTCAAGATTCATGGTTAAAACAACTAAATTTAACAGGTTCTGTTTGGTTGCTTGCAATTGGAAATGTAGGATTGCTAATTACAGGTTTACTAAGATCCAAGCTTTGATTCCTTATAATTAGTGGAATTAGCATGCAACTGCTATTCAAGGTTCATGCTGTAATGAATTAGGATTTAGATGTGTGTATCCTGTGAATTAAAGAGAGAGAAAACCAGCGGCCGGTTGGCAGGCGGTTAAAGAGGGAGAAAGTTGGAAGTGTAACTTTACCTCAAGTGTTGAGAGGTGGACATCTCCACAATTATAATCAACCAAGAAGCACAAAAGTATTTCCAAATATATCAAACCAACTGCGCATAGTAGAAGGTGAAAGAATATTTCTCTCTGTGATCATAATGCAGATGCATAGTGGAGGGCATGAGGACAAAATGGGTTCGTGATCCTATTTTGTGGACAATGTTGGAACATTATCAAAGAGACCTCAAACTAACTGATGAATTATAAAACTTTACTCTCTGCACGGGCAAAATCAATTATTCTCAAGTAGTTCATATCCCAAGTCAGATATACTGCAAGGAGTGAGTTAGTATAGACCATTCAACCTGTTAAATGGTTCAGTCAAAATCATAGCTAGCAAAGCTATAGCCAGCAGACTGAGTCAGCTTATGGAACAGCTGGTGAACAAAAATATCAGACGGGCTTCATTGCAGTTGGCAGATTTATCCTCAGAGTGGCCATTGCACAAGAAGTCAACACAAATGTGCTAAAAAAGAAGATCCCTTGTTTCCTGCTCAAGCTTGACTTTGAAGACTTTATGACCCAATTTAGGGGCTGTTTGGATTCAAGGAATTGGGTGGAAGTGAGGAAGTGGGAAATGTCTTTTCTCATTTCCGCTGTTCATCCAAACACCGGAAAAGGAAAATGGAAAAAGTTCTTTTCCTTCTCTCTTTTCTCCTTTACACAACGTTTTCCTCACTTCCAGAGTGCTACAGTTAATTTTGTGGTCATGTAAATCTCACTTGTAATAAATTGTAGCACAAAACAGTTAATTTTTTGGTCATGTAAATCTCACTTGCATTCTAATTACAGTCTAATTTTTATTTTTCTTAATTAATTTTTAATTTAATATTATTTTGCGGTCAACTTTGTAGTCAACTTTTCCACTTTCACTTCCACATTACCATCCAAACACCGAAAAGACATAACATTTTCCAAACCACACTTCCCAACAACATCCAAACACCAGAAAACTTACTAACCAATTCCCAAGTTCCAAAGGGAACTATTACCACTTCCTCACTTCTTCACTTCCTCACTTCTACCCTTAACCAAACAGGCCCTTAGTGGGGTGTCTCCCGGGTGTGCTTACAGCCGAGGTTTTGGCCCTAAATGGAGGCATTCGACTAGGAATAAATCAGCTAAGGTTTCAATTCTCATTAATAGTGAATCGGACAAGGACACTCCTATGGCCTTAAACAGGGAGACCCACTATCATCACTCATTTTTGCCCTGGTGGCAGATGTCTGAACAAGATGATTAGTGGAAGTAGAGCATGGGGAAAGATTGAGAGACTAGACCCACCCAATGATAAAGGTCCGCTTACAAATAGACACGATCATGGTTCGGTTCGAACCAGCGGTTCGAATCGGATTCGGATCGGGAAAACCGGAACCGGTTTGACCCTGTCCGAGCCGAATCGGAACCAGGTCCCGACCGATCCGGTTCCGGTTTGTCATGTTCAGAACCGGGAACGGCCGATTCCGATTCTGAACAGGTGGTTCCCGGTTCAGAACCCTTTTTTTGGAGGGGTCCTAGGCTCGGCCTAGGCCGGTAGGCCAGACCATGGGCCCAAGCCCAGGCCTAACCATGAGGCCAGGCGCCAGGCCCAGCGCCTGGGCCCTGACCTAATTATTAAAAAAAATTGCCTTTGCAACCTTGCAAGTTCGAACTCACGACCAACAAGTTAGTAGCAAGACACTCTAACCAACTGAGCTAAGAGGGAGATTGTTAAAGTTTTGAGTTATATATATATATATATATATATATATATATATATATAGTTTTTAATGTATTTAGTGGTTAAAAAATAAAAAACTTAATAGGAAACGGTTCCGGAACCGAAAACGGTACTGGCTGTTCCCGGTCTGGTTCCTCCGACTCCAGAACCGGGAACCGCCGTTACGGAACTGGGTCGGGTCTACTTACAAACATGTGATGACAACTTGTTGTTTGGTAAGTGTTCCATTCAATAGACAACTACCCAAATTGGAATTCTATACAACTTTGAAAAGTGGTCCAGTTTTTGCACTGACTTCCACAAGTGTTGTAATTTTTTTTGACAACAAGGACGTCAACGCCTATTTGGTAGCCACGATCCTCAATTGCACGATTTAGGATTTCGCAATTAAGTACTTGAGTATTCATATCAGACAAAAAAGCTTTTATTGACTGAATGCCATTGATTGAGCGCATTGACCGTAAGCTTGAAGGTTAAATGAAAGATGTTATTCCTATGGGGAGGAAATGCTTCTTTTTCAGTGAAACCAATGGATATGGTATCCTTTCTCAAAGTTACTGCCTTGGGTAATCGCAAGAATCTCAAGAGTAAGACGAAACTTTATCTAGAGAGGAACACAACCTAATTCCAAATAATACAACCTTGTGTGTTGGGTTAAAGTGCAAATCCACTGAAATGTGAGTGGAAATCACAAATGCATGGGATATGAAAAATGCTTTAGTTTGAAATGGTGGTGATCCTTCATCTCCACGGTTGCTTGTTTGGCATCTATCCTACGAGTTCATTATGCCAATGAGATGGCCTGTGGTTTGCTTATCCAATTACGAAACATCATGTGTCAAGCTTCTGGAAGGGGAAGGGGATTATCTCGCTCAGAGAACCTTCCTAGTTGTATGTCATTTGGTATTGGTGATGTTACAACTGTCAGATTAGATTTTGGTGGGAGAGGTGGTGCAGGCGTGTTCATGCTCTCTAACAAATCGAGTATGTCGTTTTGTATTGGTGATGGTGCAGCTGTGGGATTAGATTTTGGTGGGAGAGGTGGTGCAGGCGTCTCTCCAACAAATCCTGAAACTTTATGTCAAAGCTCTATACAGGATGGGTTAAGGCACAATGGAAGAACAACGTTGGTTACCAAAGTTTCAAATGTTAAGTCCACCAACATAAGCTGAAATGGCCAAACTGGCATAGTTCCTAAGGGATTGAGAACCTAAATCTAACACAACAATGTAATCACATGGGAATGAGTGAGTAAGAGATCACTCTACTGTTCCTTAATAAAGAAGGCTTCAACTCTCCTTTTGGTATCAAAATCCGAAGGGTTAAGGGACCCTTGAAAGTATAAGCATTTTTGTGCTTATTTTTTTTGTGCTTATTTTTCTTCAATGCCATCCTGACTAATGACAACTTAATGAAGTGTAAATGGCAGAGAGGCGACGAATATCTAGTTTCCTCAAGGGCCAAAGAGACAGCTTAGTCGTCACTGCCCTTATTCTACTTAGCTTTGGAACCTCCTTAAGGGAGCCCTCCAACTTTCAGGTGCAGTGAGCACCGAGGGAACTCGGGTACCACGACATGGTCGAACTTCACAGGATTTCTCTGTGGTGACTGCTTCTTAGGCTATCTGAAAAGAGCAAAAGAATCAAATTTTCAAAAATATTTCTAAAAGCACCATGCAATTATTCCATTTGATTTCTGCTAACATTGTTCTTTGGACAAGCTTGACAGCAAACAATGCCCAGGCAAAAGTGAGGGCAGCTTTTGTACCTTCCTCACAGTTCACTCATCGACGACGCTGACAAGGTCCGAAGGAAACCACTTCTGATGGGTACGTCTCTCCTTGATTGCTGACATAAATGCTAGTAACAGTACAACCTCCTGAGCTTTATGGTCTCTCACTTGTAACCAGTGAGCCAGTTTGTGTTAGATATTCTGTACTTAGTCATACTAAGGTGAGACTGAAGTGTTTCTCTCCAATACTTATGTACTTCATAGTTGATGGGGACATCTAGTGGATTAGTTTGTTTTAATTGGTTGAGTCATTTTATTTTAGTTGGTTATTGTAGTTGATTGGTTTATCATATCTTAGTCTCACATTTGTTATGATAAGAGTTATCATTTTGTTGAAGGCCTATATAAGGCGAAGACTGTTTTGTTATTGGTTGATGATTGATAATGAAAATTTGCTATTGAAGCATTTGTGGCCAATGTGCTTTTAGGTGAGATATTTTAGGGAGAGAGTCCTGATAATTTTCTTGGATTTCAAACTCTAACTTGAGATTTCTTAGTTTTCGTTCCCAATTATCATTTTTTTGTAGTTCGTCCCCAATCAGTTTGGTATCAGAGCTAAAACATGCTTTTTTCTTTTAGCTTTCACAAAACCCTAGCCTCCACCAAATTTTCACAAAACTCTAGCTCCCCTTGTTAACTATAAATCTTGCCCCAAAAAATCCCAAAAATCTTAGAAGAAATTCTGACACGCCACTGTTCTATTCATTCTCTCTTTCAACAGCACCTGATCCACGCCGCCGCCACCAGCTCCTCAACGCCGGCAGCTCCTCCCTTGCCCTCCTCTGCCTCCCGACGATGAAGGCTCTTCCTCCGCCACCGATCTCCGGCCCCTCTTCTCTATCATGGTTTAAAGTCGCGGTCTCGGCCGCCGACTTGGCGTCGTTCCACATCGGCCGCGGTGTCGCGGCCCCGACTCGGATGAGACACACGAACGCTACATAGAGGGCTCAAAAAATTCTAAAAAATTCACGACAAATTTTTAAAAAAATATAAATATCAAAATTGACATATAACATGTCCAAAACATATCATCTAGCACACTAAACATGAAGATAGTGCATATATACATGTGTCGCGGTATTAAAATATCAAAATAAATGCATAATTTAGTAAATTATATGAAATTAATTAAATTTAAATTAACTAAAAGTAAATATTAGCTCTACCTTTTTAATAAAAATTTAAATTATATAAAACTAATTGTATGAAATTTTGGCTTGACTCGGAGCCGACTCGGCCTCAACTCGGCTAACTCACCGACTCGGCTTCGACTCGGGTGACTCGGCCGAGTCGGTCGTGAGCCAAGCAAAACAATGCAATAAGTTGACTCGTGGACCGATCTCGGAACGGGAAAGGTCAATCCGATTCCGACTCGGAACCGGAACGGCCGAGTTTTTTAACCTTGTTCTCCATTGAAGTCCGCAATCTTGGTTCAATCTTGATGCACATCTGCTGGTCCACGACCACCACCATGGTTCGATTGAGAGCCAGTTCCCCAACCCCGGGGAAATGATGGGGGGGACATCTAGAAGATTAGTTTGTTTTAGTTGTTTGGGTCATTTTATCTTAATTTGTTTTAGTTAATTGGGTCAATTTATCTTTTTGTTTTAGTTGATTGGGTCATTTTATCTAAGTTTGTTTTAGTTGGTTGAGTCATTTTATCTTATTTTATTTTAGTTGGTTATTGTAGTTGGTTGATCTTATCTTAGTCTCACATTTGTTGTGGTAGGAATTATCTTGTTGTTGTAGGCCTTTATAAGGCCAAGACTGCTATGTTATTGATTGATGATTGATAATAAAAAATTGTTATTGAAGCATTTATAACGAGTGTGTTTTCTGGTGAGATGCCCTAGAGAGAGTCCCGACAATTTTCTTGGATTTCAAACTCTAGGTTTAGATTTCCTAGCGTTCGTTCCCAATAATCTCTTTTCTTGTAGTTCGTCTCCCATCAATAGTCCTTTCTTTTATGTATTTGCTATCACTAAAAAAAATTAATAAAGCACAGGAAAGTTCTTCACCATTACTATTCAAAAAATATATATAACATAGTAGAATTAAGCATGTCAAAAGCAAGTAACCAGAAAGTGAGAGCA
This sequence comes from Agave tequilana, assembly GCA_038442645.1. Lineage (NCBI taxonomy): Eukaryota > Viridiplantae > Streptophyta > Magnoliopsida > Asparagales > Asparagaceae > Agave > Agave tequilana. The sequence continues at coordinate 50,103 of JAVJIF010018458.1, forward strand.
GGGAACAGAAAGTGCATGATTCTCAATATTCAGATTTTGCAAATCCATGTTTTATTTTCAACTACATTTCGTGAAGTAGAAAGCAGGTGAATAACAGACTATGTTTTCTATAAATCTTAGTTAAGAAGACTAAGAAAATATTGAAGTGCTTTTTGGCTAATCATCTCTATATTATTATGCAAACCCTTTGGATAGGTTTTTAACTGAATTTTGTCTTATGCAGGCCCTCAATCTCAAAAAAGAAATTAAAATCCTATAACGTTTGAATGCATTGCTTAGGAGCTTACGGAAGTGTGAGTCAAATGGTTTGCTTAGGAGACTGGTCGTATTTAAACCAAAGTCCTGATCTTGAGTTCCATTCTGAATAACACCTTACAACTTACAGCTAAAATAACAGGAAAGGACAACGTACTTCTCTAATTATCATTTTCATATGAATAATCCTCCTCCTGATCTTGAGTTTTGAGTAATAAATATCTAAAAAAAATTGATGTTGATCAAGAACTATGATGTACTATCATGAAGTTGTGTCTATATTTGACACATCTGACATACTCCCTAGGATACCTGGAAGATAACTTTTTTAATGTGTCCCTGATTGAGGGCAGATAACTTTTTTTAATGTGTTCCTGATTGAGGGCACTTGTCCACATTGTCTTGACATTTCTTAGGCACTCGTTTGACACTTGTTGAGCACTTTCTTATATAAGTTAGACATAATGGTATAGTTTTCCTTACAATTTAAATGTTAGATACAATGTTTACAAAAATATATATGTATAAATAATAATTAGAATATTTCTCTCAGAAACATGTAAGATATGAGATCAGTACTCCTCTGTTAAAGACAAAAAGTAACTAAAAGCCAATACCCATTCATAATTATTCATTCAAACATATGAATTATCCTTGCAATGATCCCCTAGGTGGTCGCAACAAACCTGGAACCTCTGGGAGACAACAAGGTGCTGATGCTCTACAGATACAATCATAGAGGGAGGGGAAACATCAAAAACTGTATTCTCTCCCTTGTAGAAAGGTAGAAGTTCATAAACACCTATAACAATATAAAGGAAAATGAGAAAAAAGAATAAGAAAGAACTTCAAATAAAAAGAAAAAAGCACCAGCAAAAGATGACCAAATTCACATCCCAATCAGTGTGACAGCCAGACAATAGCTAATATTTTATAAAAATGTGATCACACAGTTCTCACAAATTTATGATAAGAAAATAAATAAATAGAAGTTCAATCTTTAAGAAGCATAAAACAAGAAATGTACAATCATTTCTTACTTTCCTTCTCTTACAATGATAAAGATATTAATCTGGACACATTATACAGTGCAAGTGCCCGAGTCAAATGAATACACAAGGCTGTTGAATCACACTGACATGTGAATACGATTCATAATTAAGTAACGCATAAAAAATGTAATAGAACATTAGAAATTCTATCTCATACAACTTTTCAAAATCAGAATGTCAGAATTGGGCATAAGATAATGACAAGGGACAGAGGCTCATCTTTAGTTCACAAAAGCTTCAGCTTGAGACCCACAGGTGCATTACATGTAAAATAGGATGCAAATGTACATTGATTGATTAGAATGTACACTACAATACAGGACAACACAGACCCAAAAGAGAGGGACAAGTACGGGACGGCAACTCAGCAATTTGGTCTGCAGAAAACGGCGGAATTCAAATGACAAGCTATATTGACAAATTCAAAATATGTCTCTCCAAATTCAGAAAGATCACTGGTATTGCCTGAGATTCTAAATCAAGTACATCAAACTAAACAGTAAGAATCAGAATTCAATGGAACTGGACAACTCAAGCAACCAAACAAAATGAATTCACAATTTCATGGTTCTTAAATTCATGAGCTCAAGAAACATCTAAAATTCCAAATACATAGGTTCTTAATTAAGAGAGGTAGTCAAGAATAGGCTCGCAAACCTGACAGTCAGGAATAATCAGGAATAGCACATGAATGATCTAATTGTTGCCAATGAAAAAGCAACAGGCATGTAATGCAGCTGGATGCCCACAGGAAAGAGTGAAATAAGTTATCTTGATACAGCAGGTCAACATCTAAATCAAGCATAAGAGATGTTTAACTCTATTGAAGTCAACCACAAAGTAAATAGTTTATAATGACGAAATATATGCAACATAAAGACAAAAATCCTACGAATGACATGGACAAATAACACAAGCAAGTTACATTAACAGCATTAACTTAGCAGTGTAAAAGTTCAGGGAGTAAGGAAAGAGCTTTAAATCTAGGGGAGTCTGCCCTGCCTAGCATAAATAATAACTGCAACATCACTTCGATGAGTTAGCGATGCACCAAGCTAATTTCAAGATTTGCATAGCAAGATAGGAAAGGCCAAACTGGATTTATTTAGTGAAAGGGGAATGATGATATAAATTAGCAAGGGAATGGTGATATTAATTAGCATAGATTTTATGTTTCTCTTAGCCTTCATCATTTTATTTGCATATAGTCTTCACATCTCGGGAGTGCAATTTATACTATTCACTTATAGCAGAAATTTTGACTTTTGAATGAGTGCATGCTGAAAAATTGTAGAGACGCATACAAGAGTCAAAGTCATAGATGGTTTGATAAGTTTCTAAATGGTGGTTGAAAAATGAATGATGCTGAGTTCAATCATAAAGGGCAATGAGGAAGGAGAACAAGATTGTTTCAGTTGAATTGAGATTTCCCCAGCCACCCACATGGTAGGAAAATGGCATGTCACAAGAAGTACAGCATTTTGTGAGGGAAAAATTTGTGAGGCACACTTCCCATGGCATTTCTCATCCTTCTGAAGCTAAACGCCACCCTTTCACCTACTTACAGGTAATTCCCAGCCATAGTAAGAAAAGTAGTTTATACGTGATTCCCCTTGCTTGTTCAGCTGCTTTGGAGGTGAATATAATGTCCTACAAAAATTCCCATATACTTCTTCATTTGGATTTAGTCGGAAATTTGGTGGTCCATGGTCGCATGATCTTAAATCGCATAAATCAAAACAGGCAGGACTAACAATCCACCATCAGGCCTCCTGAAAGTTGTGTCTAGGCCTTCCCTTGATCTCTAATGCTTTAGCCAGGAAAGGTGAACAAACTCATACAGGGTTAACACCAGTTTGCCATTTGGCCACAAAAACTTGGTTACTTCTTATATAGTGCTTTCTCAACCTTGAGTTACACTGCATAACCAAAACCACTTCAACAGGAAAGGCTACAAACATACTGATTATGATAGATCTTAGCAACAAGAAGGTGCCCTAATTTTCATTACATAGAACCTTCCTCTAGAGAGCCTTAAAAGGCATCTATACAGCCTTCTAGTCACACTTTATGGCCTTGAGGCACGCATATGAGAAACTGAAACCATGAGGCATAAGCTCCAACACATGAGGGTGTAAGACTCAACTTATTTTTGTGCCTTTCAGATGAGGCTTGCACTTCATAGACCAGTGAAGAAAATAATTCTTTTTTTTTTCCCTCCTTAAGCCAATCAGAAGAATGTGGACAGATCCACTAGCATATTTTTAAAAAAGTAAAGAAAACAAATGTTTCCTGAACTTCTGCTAGATTAAAGGTTGTCTATATAGTTACTACATCTAGTTAATTATTTAATCTTTTTATTTATATATTTACAATATTCATAGAAGTTAAACAACAAGAACAATCAGAATCTCGTGAGGCTTACACCACATATATCGCTGTGCCTAAGCTTTTCTAAACACTGATACACACTGCTCTGACTCCACCTCGACCATACACTAAAGCCAAAATAAACACCCTATGTTCCCCCAGCTAGGATAAGGTCGCAAGCAAGTCGTAAGCTGGGCCACAACCCTACCTGATAAGAACCCAGAATCACACAAAAACAAAACAAACCTACCTCATAAGTACCTATTGCAATAGCACCTATACATTCTGGATCCAACTGAGCAAATTAATGGTCAATGAGGGCAAAGAGACTGTCAGAACAGATATGAAGCTTCATGGGCACTGCTTGTGTCATATTTAAAATGTCATATAAGGCCCGAGTATGGAGAGGGGGGAAACAACCAAATCAAAAACACAAGCTAGCTGTACTAAAGCCTTTCCTTCATCAAGGATAGAGAGCATTTGCAGAAAGTCACACAGCAGTAGCTGTTCACAAAATCCACGTTATCAAAAGTTAAAAAACATAGGTGCACAAGGTTCTAAATTATTCATACAGACATCAAACAAGAAACAGTGTCATAGTTAATTATTAAAAGGGAAAATCACCATTTAGTCAAAGATAACATGAAAAAGCAAATGAGAAGAAAATGACCACTTAGTACAAGTGATTACCACAAGGTAAGGAACGAAATGCAAACTTTCCATTTGCATCAGATATGGCATGGCAAAGAGCACTTTTTTCCCTCGGGGCATTACCAACACCTTGTGGGCAACGCACTTCTGATACGTCATCTGAGTACAAATATACATGAACACCTAAAATTGGATTTCCCTGCACAAATAACAGATGAAAAATAAGATACACAAATATGGAGGCCAAAATTCAGAGCGCTGGAGCATTTACATGAGTGTAACACTAATTCAAATACAGTAGGGCTCAGTTCACAAAGTGGAACGGCGGTATAAGAAGTTAAATTCTCTTATACCTAAAAATGGGAAGACTTAATTCTTGCATTCCATTTCTTGTTAACATGCCAGACCAATTTTTTTTTAAGTAAGAATGGCGGTCAGTTTTGGAAGCATCCTCGGCAGGATCGAAGTACATTCAGATGGCTGTCAGATTAGATAACGAGGAACTGCCACTGCCAGATTGAGTGGAAAGTAGACCCGCCAGAGTACTATATTAGAGGAAAGGACGAAGAAGGGTTGGGAGGCTACTTGGGTTGGAAAGAAATCAGCACTCTCTAACAGATAAGCACCAACATACCGTGTTAGGAGGAATTTGATGTTTGCATGATAAGGATATGGTCTACAGCATATTAGATGAGACCGGACAATATCATGTTAAGCTTTTGGTCAAACTAGTGATTTAATCTTACCTAAACAACTAGACTATATTTTCTAAATCAATAAGTTAACTCTCTAATGAAATCTCATCACATCCAAATATGTCATTCTTTTTGTTCCAAGGAACATTAAAATAAATATAGTGTCCCCTCCTCTTCTCTATATCCCATGCCTTCTCCAATTCTAAGATGAGTTCTTTCCCCTAAACAATGAAGGGGATGAAGGAGGTTGTTCATATCTTTCTGATTGTTCCCCAACTATTCTGAATGTTTTGTTCCCATTACTGGTGGTAGTTTCAGTAATTGGCAGCAGAACAACTCAGTAAGATGTATTCACCTTGTATCATCTTTAATTTGGTTAGTTAAATCCAAAGTCAACACCATGTTGACTCAGTATTTTTCTTCTTATGCAACATCTCAAACTCATCAAGACATAGAAAGAAAGAACTAGAAGGATATTTAAGAATTCAGACAGAAAATAAGTTGTTTGGTTTGCTTGAAGTAAAGATAAGAGGGGAAGAGAACATGCATAGGATAAGAGGGGAAGAGAACATGCATAGGTAGTATCAGTTGTTATTAGAACTTCAAACACTATTTTGTTCTTCACTCAACTGTAGTTTTATATTTCATGTTGTGTCAATACTTAAAACCTTTGTACTTTGGTTTTTGCCTATGGAATGTTATGATTAGTTGCACAATTTACGTGATCATGCTTCCAAGTTTTTTTGTCACATTGATAATGAGGCAATCATTAAATGATTTAGAAGCATTATCCTCATCAAGGACAATTTTTATTGAAGCTGATAAATGAATTGCATAAATTTTTATCTAACCATCATCTTTTTAGTTAAAAATTTAATAATTTTTACTTTTGCCTTGGGAAAGTAACATTACATGCATGGACGATTATCAATTGCCTTGATTGTGTCCTCCTCCCCCAACTCCAACCCAAAGAAACATGAAAAAACCTGTCTCTGCCCTGGTATAAAGAGAACAGATTCGCTTTGGGATCACAAAGGCTTTAAAACTAAAATTGCAGGGACATAGGTCAATTGAGCCTTTGGATGGACCTCACAGTCGTTTAGATTTGAGAGCCTTTTGGGTCACATCACATATTCAGCAAAGCTCATACATTTGAACTACATATGACAAACAAGTTTATGAAGCTCCAAAATAGTCAAGGGCCAAGGTATTATCAAAGATTTTTGCTAGTCTCAAAGGCGGTACAACAACAACAACAACAACTAAGCCATTTGTCCCAAGTATTTGGGGTAGGCTACATGAACCAAAAGAGAATTACGCCGGATCGGGCACATGGATCAGCTTTCTCCATTCATTCCTATCGAGCAATATGCCTTCACTAAGACCTTTCGCCTCTATATCTTGTCGTATTACCTCCATCCATATTTTCTTCGGTCTCCCCTGTGCTCTTTTAACTTGCCCTAATTTGATACGCTCTACTCGCTGGACTGACGCATCTGTAAGTCTACGTCGCACATGACCAAACCATCGTAGGCGGTTTTCTCTCATCTTCTCTTCTATAGAGGCTATGTCTATCTTAGTACGAATATCCTCATTTCTCACCTTATCTCTCCTCGTGTTACCACACATCAAACGAAGCATGCGCATCTCTGCTACACTCATCTTCTAGGCATGATATCTCTTTATAGCCCAACATTCTGTGTCATATAACAAAGCCGGCCTAATAGCAGTGCGATAAAACTTTTCCTTCAGCCATAATGGAATATTACGATCACATAAAACTCCTGTTGCGCTCCTCCATTTCAACCAACCGGCTTGGATCCTATGGTTGACATCACTATTGATCTCCTCATCCTTTTAGATAATAGAACCCAAGTACTTAAAATGACGGCTCATCGGGATTTCTTGACCATCTAGTGTCACAATACTAAAATCTCAGATTTTCTGTTTACTGAATTTACACTCCATATACTCTGTTTTGGTCCGACTTAATCTAAAACCTCGAGATTCTAGAGTTTACCTCCATAACTCCAATTTTGCATTTATCCCAGCTCTCGTTTCATCGACTAGGGCAATATCATCAGCAAATATCATACACCACGGTATCTCATCCTGAATAGCTTTATAGTAAGCTCATCCATCACTATGGTAAATAAGAATGGACTCAATACAGATTCTTGATGCAATCCAATTGTGATAGAAAAATCACTTGTTATGCCTCCACAAGTTCTGACATTTGCCACTACTCCACAAGTCTCAAAGGCGGTAATTGTGAAAAACTTTTCCAGTCAAATCACCTAAAGCATCCAGATGCTTTTCCAAGGCAGCATGGCCCTGCTCTTGTGCCTAAGATATATGTAGAAAACCTTTCTAGA
>JAVJIF010018458.1:62500-74483 GCA_038442645.1 Agave tequilana
CAGACAGTCAACCCATGCCACCATCTTATAATCAATGGATGGTTACAGAATTAAAGTTGTGACAAGTTTGCCGCTAGAATCCTTGAGGAAGAGACCACATCCAAAGTTTTAAGAGCTAACAAACAAGTACATGTGTAGTGCGCAAACTGCGTGTCTGCAAACCCACAAAGCCTTCAGCTAACATGGATAAGTGTGACTTTTTTGTAGTAGTACTTAGAACTACATTACATGTAGGCTGTGCGAGATCTGACCATCTGGTGATATAATCAGATAAAGGTCAAGGTATCAAAATCTCTAATCAATCACCAAATAATGGCAGCACCATAAAAGCTTCAACCATGGTAACTGAACGTGGCATCGTATGAACGGAAAAATGAAAATTTGCAGGAAAAAAGCACTCATGCAGATATAATAGTGCTGACTGTTTACAACACAAAATAATGTTGTTATTCCGTCTCCACCAAATTTGCCCAAGAATAAAGAGAGGAACGAATTAAGCTGCAATATTGAAGTGTGCCAAGAATGGATCAAATTCCGAATTCGGACCAGAATATGCTGGAATACCAGAATATCATTATTTTCATCACCAGCCTTTTCCCATAAAAAGCAGTCCACTATGTAGCAAAAACTATTGGTCTAAAACAAGAAGGCTCCGGCAAAGATGACAAAATTTTCCAACCAACATTCAACCTAACGTCAAAACTTTGACCTAGTGGCCTGAACTTCTGGGCATTGATAGGTGGATGATGCAAATCAATCCTAGAACGCCATCTGACAGATAAGAAAACCCCCTTGTGGCTATGGAGATTCAACTCATACACCCAAGGAGCAAAACATCATTATTACAGAAGGCAACAGATACTCTGCTATATCACATAGAGAACCTTGTGCAGTTAACTTCAACTTCACACATGTATGGCCAAAGCAGAGTTATAAAATACACCACATTAGGCATCCAAGCTGGTGCCTAACAACTAGGGCCGCCTAGGACGCCGTCGAGAGTGGCTTGAAGGCCGAAACCACCTAGGCAGCCGCCTATGCCCCCGCATAGGACGCTTTTACAATACTAGCTAAGAATCATGAGAGTCAATCAGCGAGATTATGAAACCTATAAAATAGAATTAAAGGCTTTCAAAGCAAGACAAACAAACCACAGGTCTGATATTATTTTTAAATATAGAACCATTGAAAAACATATATCAACCCAATATCGGGGCTAATATTGCCAATAAATTTTATTTTAAATAATACAACATGGTTTCAAGTATTGACCGGTTCTGATATATATGTCGGCAATATCATATCGGTTTTTGAGATACCCGATACGATATTAATCCCATATATCGTCGATATCTAGGCCAATATTGTCGATGTTCACAATATTGACACTAAAAACCATTTGCCGATGCCGACATCTAGATTTAAACCATGCTTTACACCGAGGAGGAAAAACAAAGCTACACTAGAAAGAGCATCATCATGTTTTAAATCTTTCTAAACACAATAGTTAGACAATTAAAAACCCCAGAAAAACAATAAGAAGAATTACAAATAAATTTGCACGTAATAGATTCCAAATGAAGTTATCCATTCTGTCACTCACCATAATCATCAGTAGTCATGATACTCATTAAAACCTTCTTCATGAATACACACAGAATCTTAGTTTATCAACAAATCGGAATGCAGGAGATGATATAATCATTGTCTCATAGTGACATGAAATAGATTATGGGGCTACACACAAAGAAAACCTTGTATTTCCTTTCAGAATTAAATAGCATCATGGTTCTTAAAAAGGAAGGTTTTTTTTTTTTTTTTTTTTTTGGAAAAGAAAATGGCTTATGCTACAGTATAGTAGAAATAAGATTAATTTCTTTTAAATGAAGGTCCAACTAATTAGAGAGGGCAAGCTCATGGATTTATAAGAATCTACAGCTAGCTACTCTGTCATGCAACAACCTTAGGAGTTATTTCGTAGAATAATCATATGCTTTATGTCTACGTGCAATATTGCTTTCTACATATTTTAAACTAGTGACAAAATGCATTCTGCAGCAGGTTGTTTCAGGCAAAATTAACCAAATTGTTTTGAAGCAAAGATGTTAATAATGCTCAAAATAAAAGATCGGTAGATCGATCTCAACATGTACTATTAATGACAATAATGTTGCTGCGCATGGGTTGTCAAAATACGATAAACAGGAATAACCATATCAATTGTGAGAGAGAGAGAGAGAGAGAGAGAACCTTGTCATAAACTGGTATAAAATAGTAACCATTTGGAGCACATTGAGTCCTATCCTTAACCAGCCCATCAACAGTACGAAGCTCACCTATACTCCATTGAAACAATTCAATATAAGTTATGAAAACCATACAACTTTATGGCATATAACAATTACATCAACAAGAAGATCATGATAGAATATCAAAATGTTGCAGTAGATATTGTTGTGCGCTAACATATATGCAAGGAGAATGGATGGGAGTTATGGGAATACTGTTCCAATTTGCACTACCGGCCTATCTGATGCTTAATGTACAGATTCTTATATACAGATTCTGGGGTGAGAGTCTCATGGACACTCACAGATGTTGTTCCTTTTGTGCTTTAGAAAAAATTACAACTTCCCATTTCATGTAAGGGGGCACTCTTCCCAGTTAGGCATAGACCAAGTCACCCAACCATACAAGCTTGACCCTAACCCAACCCGATAATTAGATGAGTCAGAAATCCCGACCTTAAACCTATCAAGAGAATAATCAGGTAACAAACCCCGCTAGTCCAATTATCCACCACATCAGGTTTGAGTCAGGTATCATGTACTTTTATTTTCTTAAAAAATATAAAGAAGGGGCGCAAGTTTCAGGTTTCAAACCTGTGTCTATAGAAATTAAATGTGTCAGCTAAGCCTCTATCCAGGACCTAGTTATCTTTCATGTCTTAGACACGGTATTGATTATTCTTGTTGACATGTATGAGTATTCGTTAAGAAAAAAAAAACTGAAAGGATGTAAGACTCAAATCCACAGCCTGTTGGTTGGGAGTTAATTTTAGTAATCACCACATCTATTTCTCAACTAAATAAGAGGTATTGCATTAAGTATATATTTACATAATTGGATATGTCAGGTCAAAACGGATAAAGCATTTATCCTGGCATGTTTATTAAACACGTTAGGCAAGTCAACCAATCGATGAACCAAACCCAATTACGGTGACCCAGCACCCACTAGCTTTAGATTATGTTTTGTCAACCCAACACTTCGGATCAAGTTTGTGACCATGGTTCAAAGACTCGGCCGAGTCGGAGACGAGTCGGCCGAGTCGTATCCGTCTCAGCCGCTCCGAGACGAGTCCGAGTCACGAGTCAGTAGACTCAACTCAGAGGAGACCAACTCAACCGAGAATCAGAGTTGACTCGGTCGACTCGGCATTATGATGATTTTGTACCTCATCGCAATTCAATGTGAAAATAACTACATTATCATGTATTATGAATGTAGTTTTTACTATATTGTGCATGTATTTTGATATGCTTCTACCAACGACGCGTGTATTTATACTTTCGCTTTATGTTTAGTGTGCTAGGTGATATATTTTGGACATATAATACATGAATGTGGATATCTACATTTTTTTTAAGATTTGTCGTGATTTTCAAACTTTTTGAGCTTTCTATGTAGGTTTTGCGCGTATCGTCCGATACCAACCGAGTCGCCAAGACCGATCCGTCTCAGTGCCCGACCGAGTCGGCGGCCGAGACCGCGACTTGGAACCATGCTTGTGACCCATGTGCACTCCTAGCCTAAGAGAAGCTTGGAATGTTGTTGGATTGCTCTTTGGTTGCATGACAATGTTACGGGTACAAAGTCCACTTTGATACAACAAGGGTACGTAGCTTTGTCAAATATTGCAAAGCTAGGATATATTATTTTATGGATATGTAAATAATAAAAATATGGTGCATTAACACTCTTTAGCTATAATCAAGGGTGAGCATCGGTCGGTCCGGTTTGGTTTTGCCGATTTTGGCAAAATCGAACCGAACAGGATATAGAACCAAACCGAACCGAACTTGGTTCGGTTCAGACTGGATTGGTTATTCAGTTGGCCTCTCTAAATAACCCATCATAATTCTAGTCTATCACTTTAACCCCGAAAATTTTCATATAAATCCAAGATTTAATTTGTGTTCATGTCATGTGGCTTGGTTGTTGAGCATAATGCGAACAAATAGTCCCACACGGTTAGACTTGGGATGCTCTTGGGTATATAAGTGTTTGGCTACTCCACCTGACAGGTTAAGCTTTTGAGATGGCGCCCAAGCCTATAAGTGGTATCAGAGCCATGCCCCAGACTATGGACCGAATGCGTGGAAGATCTCAGGAATGGACTGGGCCTAAGTCGCTACCCTGTGGGACAGAGATGATGCCAGTGGCTGGCTGGCTTTCCCCTCCGCTGTGACGACATGAAGGCCCAAAAAGGCTAGGACTCTTTGTTCGAGGGGGGTTGTTAAGCATAGAGTGAACAAATAGTCCCACATCGGTTAGACGAGGAGATGGTCTAGGGTGTACAAGTGTTTGCGCTACTCCACCTAACAGGTTAACCTTTTGGGATGGTGCCCCAAGCCTTATACTAGTGTGTGTCATATATAAAACTAAGAGTAAGAAGGTGTTTACAATGTGCAATTAAGTATGCAAAATTATTAAATTTCATGAAATATGGATGCATAGCATGTTTCTTTGGTTGCAACTGCTAGTTCAGGTGATTTTTTGGTTCGCCTTGATTTGAGAATTGTTTATTTGCATATATTAACCTCTTAGAGATTTCATGGATCTAAATATAGATTTTTCTTTGCTAAGATTAGAGAGATTCTTCATTTTAGAACAACTGGTGCAGAGAACTAAGTAGGCTCATGATTAGAGCAATGAGAAACAAATATCTCACACTTTTGCTGAGAACATTAGTTGCCTCTTAAAGCATTTAGAGATTAATCTTACAGTTTTGTTTTTTACGTGTACAGTGTGCTAAAATAGAGACATATTGTAGTTTTTTCCCTTTTATCATAATAAAATAGAGACAATGATCTCACAGTTTTGGTGATAATAATTCTGTCGGTTCGATCGGTTTTGGGTTTCGGAACCCGAAACTGAAAACCGACTGAATTACAGTGGTTCGGTTCGGGTTCGGTTTCCGGATATCGGTGGTTATTTCGGTTTTACCCAAACTCTACTCACCCCTAGCTATAATTAGGGTTGCTAATGGGCTCAGGAAACTTGAAGCTCTTGAGGTCGGCTCGATAAAAGTCATTCAGGCTAGTTCAGTACCTTGAAAGAACCAACTTGACCAAAATTCTAAGCTCCTTAAAATAAATGAACAACCTTGAGCATAACTACGCTAGGCTCGGCCTTGTTCGAGCTTGACTCTTTAGTATCTCATATAGGTTCAGCTCTCCAATTCAAGCTCGACCTATCAAAGACTCAATAAGTTGGGAATCTTGAGATTAATCTTAGCTTCAGGATCCAGCCAATTTAGTTGAGTTTAAATGATCTCTAGACAATTATTTGAATTTGATCACAAATATATACAATAATATTTCTTTCCTTCAAAAGAAAAAAGTTTTCCCAACTTATACCTAAATAAGTGATACATGCTCCTATAACTTTCTCTCTCCAAGTCTTGCAACTTCTTTCTTTATCTTTGCAGCTTTTCTTACCATTGTAAAAGCCTTAGTTCTATACAGGACAGCTGAGTTTAGTTTTTAGCAGAAATAAGCCTCTCTATTTTCCCTCTTTTTCTTTCTTTTTCTTCTTTTCTCCTCTGTCCAGATTGAGCTTTTGGCAGTCGTAAGTCTCTCTCCATTTTCCCCTCTTTTCTTTCCTTTTCTTCTATCCTCCTCCGTCACTTTCTTCTTGTTTTAAAAACATTCTTCATGAGGATATCATTTCTTTTCTGATTGATCTTCACGTGGATATCATTTCTTTGTAAATTTGATTGCAAACAAGTATAGTATAGTTGAATTTTTTTTAATTTTCTGTTCTGATCCATTGGTACTTATAACTTAACTCAAAATTTATTGCCTACAATAAGGTTGCACAAGAAAAAAAATTGACAATATGTCTACACATTAATAAAATAAAATTTCTATATATCGGGCCAAAATGGTTATTATTGTTAAGTTACAATATATATATATATATATATATATATATATATATATATATATATATATAATTTTAGCATATAATATACAATTTTAGAATATATACTAACATTACTATTCTATATAATAATTTGCGTTTAAATTATCACTTATCAATTCTTAAAGTTTTAATGCTTATGTTATTTTTATTTTTATTTTAAGGTATTTGCTAGTATTAGTTTAGGATTATAAACAGACTTGAGAAGCTCAAGCTTAGCTTAGGCTCGTTCAAACTCGGTTGGGCTTGTTTGATAAGCTAAATGAACCAAGCTTGAACAAAATTTTAAGCTCATTTAAATAATTGAATAATTATAAACCTAAAGCTCGTCTTATTCGGCCCAATTAGCAACCCTACTTATAACACAGATTTGTAAGCATATAATGGTTAAGAAAATACAAAATTTATACAATATAAACACCTCCAAGTTATAAATTATATGTATATGAAAGTTAATATTCTTTGCCTATAACCCGAATTTGTAAGACTATAATGATTAATAAAACACAAATAAATTTTATGGTTAAATCAAAGGAATATCAAACAAGTATCCACCAAATATCTGAATATCCAAGTGTCAGATATGTCCTTAATAATACGTCTCCTAAATGAAAATATCCATGTTTCCTAGTTGTATGAGTTAAACTATGTGAGCAATGATGCAGGTTTCATTAGAGACCAAAAGACTTCTATGCTCTATTGCAGGGTTCGCACCCATGCGTTCACATTTTTATGTGTATCTGAAAGAGTTCACAGAAAAGTTGCCTACTCAACTCACAGTAGCAGAACCTGACAAGTGGCCCCATGCGCTATGTAAACTAGTTACTTTATCAGACACTTTGAAACAGCTCACAAGACTCATAGCCGCATCCGATCACTTGAAACAAGCTTTCAAAAGTTTACATACTAAATATATGTTTATAACCAACTAGCTGGTAGCAAGTTGATCAGGTGCTTTATTATGACATAGAGGTAGGATTAAAAAAGAGTTTCCTCCTCCCAATAAGGGGGATAGGGATTTTAGGTGTGGTGGATTTGCTTGTGGCTCCGACGTGTAACCAACACATCATATATTTAAGAAACAGTTTGTCTGGTAGTGCATCCATTTTGGCATTTCCATATATATTATTAGCCAGAGAAGCATTTCTAAATCCCAGATGCCCACGCTAACTGCATTTAGTACTAATATAAAGGAAAGTTTTGAAAATGGTGCAAGTGCATAATTACATCAAATATGTTAAAAAAAAATTTAATTACATCAGAATGTTCATGAATTTGGATTCGGAGCACATTAATGCCCATAACTATGTAATTTAGGTTCTGGGCAAAATCAATCGTCAAAAAAAAAAACAATAGGCTATATATTAACGCACCAGTTTGCTTTGACATCCCCTAGATCAGTTAGTCCCATATTATTCACAATGATTTACTGAGTACCTAAGAAATTTAAACAAAATGAGAGTAAAGCTCCAATTCCACTATAAATATTACTGATAAGCCATTTATTGCAAGGATTGTCTAATAGAACTTTCAATACTTTTATGACAACACATTGCAGGCTAACGATTTTGGAAGAGATCCTAGTTTAAAACTAAGTGCTCCGTTTTCTGTTCAGCAAAATCATCTTAATAGTGACCAGCAAATTTGAAATCAATAGAACTATACGTGCTCAAAAACTAACACAATACGGTGTAACCTAATTTAACTAGTCAATATTTTAGCAATTATCTTTCCAGAACTCAACATACTCAAAACAAACACTTGGATCGCAAACAAATCATATACCGTGATGTGCGAGTAATCCAATTTCGCGTTAGAAGCTTTTCTCGCCTTGATCAACGCTGAGCTCGCCTAACAAAACCACAAACACTCCAATCGTCACCAACAATTGACTGAACAGTGGAATCAAGTGAAGAAGAAGACGACGAAAGGATTCGATCGGATGCTTCGAAGCCAAGGATCTTCTCACCTCAACAAATCCACCGCATCCGTAGATCGAGTCGGCGGCCGCCGACGAGATCGAGAGAGCGATCAAGAAGCAAACGAACAGATCAGCGAACGCCATTTCCTCGACCTGAAAGCTTAGAGAACAGATCTACATGAACTGAGCAGGCGTTGAGATTTAGAAAGAAGGCAGCGAAAAACCCTAAGCCCCGCTGCAGACCAGAGATGTTTTGGGTGGGGGGGCCTGTGGGTTATAAAGGCTAGTGAGATTTCAGAATGCTAATGAGGAGGCTACTGGTTGCCGGGGCTCAGAGGAGATCAGATCTAAACCCGGCAGCGGTAACTTTATCTCGATTCTCCAACCCCCGATGGGTAAGCTTACCGTCACCGCGACTACATAGGACTTAAGCGGGCTGGGTTAGGCTCCGACACAATACCAGCCCAATTTTATGATCGTTTATGGGCTATCAATACCGGCCTTTAGCACATCAGTAAGTGTGAGTTGGGTTGGGTTTTTTTATGATTTAGGACTTCTATAATTCATCACAACTGAATTTTCTCGCTTATTAAAAAGAAAAAGCTTATGAAAAAGAAAATCATCTGGATTTAATTATTTGGAAGAATATGCCATTAAAGATAATCAAAAGGGAAAAGTAAATAACAAAGTAGGTTTGTAAAGCATAAGTTGATACTTCTATCTTGATCTCTTGCCACCAATTAATTCTATAAAAAGGCAACTATAAGCATAACGAGTTCACGTGACACGTTCTCTTTATGATGTATTATTTTCGGAGGCACGATATATTTCTGATCATGAATTAATTTTCAAACATATTGGTCTTTAATTTGTCATCGGGTGTTGGGGTCAGTAGTAAAACGGGAAGTTGGCAACGAGAACCTCTAGGTGTAAAACTAGATTACGGCCTTTCTTCAAATAAATAGAGTATCAATTAAAAGTATCACTAATAACAACGCAATTTGTTAAAGGATGGATGACCGTTTGAGTCGTTACCTCCTCTGGGTGAAATTTCAACATCATGGACAATTTTGCCCTTTATGAGGTACACTGTGAAGGAGTGATCAACAGGTAAATGGGAATTGTGTTTTGCACGCCGTTTAAACACCATGCATTGTGTGGGGAAAAAGAAAAGGAAAAGAAACGAGGCCCAGACTTTGGAATTTTAAAAAAAAAAAAAGAGACCCTGGAAAATTATCAAAATTCCCTGAATATTTTTATAATTTACTATCCAGCCCGATTTCGAGGGGAAATTCAATGTCGCCCCGATCTACCGAAATTTTATTTTAAAAAGGACACTTGATAATTATAAACAGCCCCTGAATATTTTAGAAATATATATCTAACTAATGTCTCCTTTGTGGACCTTGCAGTTATTTACAACCAAAAAACTAATGACTTCATCCACTAATGAGGGCTGGGCACGTTAAGGAGTTGGCTGGGCAGGAAGAGAAGGAACTAGGGAAGAGAAAGAGGAGAAAAAAAAAAGAAAGAGAAATGGATCATTGGGCCTGGACTTGGGCGAATAAAAAGAGAAATGAAATGAAAAGAAAAGAAAAGATGGGCTTTTGAGGGAAAAAAAAAAGAAAGTTATTTTATATTAATGTAGTGGCTGATTCTAAGAATTCCCCAGGATCGAGCCAAGTGTCCCGCCGCACCAAGAGAATCACAAATGGAGACCAAGCTCGCCACATCAAGTGTCGCATTCAACCCCGAAGAGAGACCTTGGGCCTTACCCCGACATCACACTCAGTCAGAGAGGAGAGAGATCTCGGGCTCGCCCCGAATTCGCATCCAACCCCGAGGAGAGCCCCCTGAGTCTCGTCCCGAGAGCACATCCAACCCTAAAGAAGAAGCTTCAGGATCAAGCCTCTCTCTGATCATCACAACACAGGTCTTGAGGATTCCCACCTTCACTGAATCCAGCTCAGCACCAGGATGTCCCACGTTCCAAATGACTTTCCTACTTCAACGGAGGTGGTAAGAATGGCAGCAGATATCTCAGCATGCCATCTCAACAATCAAAACGCAGCAATCCGAGTAGTTACAGAAGGATTCTAACAAGAAAATTGTATATATATGAGGATCCCAATATCAGCGCCATCAATTATGTTTTCTTCAGGGTATTTATACTCCTATAAATCCCTGGAGGAAAAAAGACCGAACCAACTAGAGAGTATTAGACCAATTTAGATGTGAAAATTATAAACAGAAGAATTCTCCCCTGAATTTCACTGTAATCCTCAAAAGATTGTGAATTCTCTCCCCCTGGTGGTTTTTTCTAATTTTACTTTTGTTCGCAGATTGAATTTTTACATTATGTATCATTTTAGTCAAATCTCTCTTTTCTGCTTGTGGTGTGAGATTGACCGTTCGATTAAACGCATAAAAAAAATCCTCACTGTAATTAACTAAAAGAACTTACACAAGATTAAATTAAATTAAATTAAACAATTAAAATTAAATTTATTAATAACAAAAATAAAATTAACTTCTACATTGAAGAATTTAAATACAATATAATAAGAAATTTATTAACTAATTAGTCATACTAAAATAAATAATTATATATTAAACTGTTATAAATATTAGTTTATTGAAAATTAAAATAATATTATATTGTAACATACACATATTTATAAATCAAAATAGCAGGTCTAAAGCCCATCTTTTCTTATTTATAAGTTTATATTAATTTTAATTTATTTAAACTAATATTTATATGTAACATATACATATTAATATTAAGCATATAACCATATTATTGATATGAAATAAAATTATAAATCAATTTTATTTTATTTTAATTTGTATAATTTAATATTATCTATAACCATAAATAATTGATAATAACTAATATAGTGGATATATTATAAATATAACGTATGTACACTTCTATAGTTGATACTATTATAAATATTACGTAGTGGGGTTTTCCGGTTTCATTTGAAAACTATACGTTCATGTTTCGATTCGATTAATATTATATATTATACATATATAATATAGTATTTATATATATATATATATATAATGTATTGGATAGAAAAAATTTCAACATGTTGAGCCATTTTTCCTTGATAAGAAAAAATAGGAAAAATAAAATCAAGACAAAAGGTAAATTAGGAACGTCTTTTCTTTTCTACTTGTGAAGGCAATAACACACAACGTGAGTTAGGGATGAGCTGATTAATTGCACACACACAAAAATGATGAGTTCACCCACACATGGAGTGGAGGGAGGGGTGATGAGGAGGAAGAGAGAGTTCACCTAGCTCTCATAATTAATGTAGTTATTCACACCCACAAAACTAATAAGTACACCAATTAATCAGTAGAGAATAGTGTAATATATATTAATATTACTAAATATTAATATATTAACTATACATAACTTATATATAAGTATATTATCTTTTTCTAAAATATGTATTATATTATTACGGTAATAATTATGATGATGTATATAATTCTATATAATTACTATATATCTAATTATATTACTGTGTATTAATAAAAATATTATACACTATCCAGTATATATAATATTAATAATATATCTATTTTGTAATTTTGAAAAAAATCGAGGGAGGGCTCAAAACTCTCTGAAGGAAGTCATATACTAATTCCTAATTAATACATTATTAAATAATATATAACTAATTTTCAATTAGCAGTTAATATATAGTTATACTTAAATCTGTTAAAATTAATATACCGTATATATGTTACTTAAAAAATTATATTATTTGCCTCATATCCTGCTAATAGTGGGTCGCACTTGCTAAATATAATATATAACTATAATTATATAAA
>JAVJIF010018459.1:0-100986 GCA_038442645.1 Agave tequilana
GTGTTTGGTTGTCGTAATGTGTAAGTTGTAAGTGAAAAAGTTGACTACAAAATTAACTATTTGGTGATTTAAAAAATTTAAATATTGCAAATAATACTAAAAATACTAAATATTAAAAAATTAATATTAATATAAAAATAATACAAATAGCATAACCACAAAATTAACTGTAAGTGGGTGTAATAGGTGGTAAGTTGGGTTGCAAGTGAGTGGTAGTTGGGTTAACGTAAGTCTTTTACGAATTACGGTCCAAACACAACATCGTAGTTGTAATTACGCTGTAAGTCGTTATGAATTACGGCATTTTACGGCCTTTTACGCGAAAACAAACGCCCCATACTACAGAATTCTGTGGCAATGTCGACAATTCAGACCTGAACCTGAATTAATTAACTTATACTGGTCCTTTCAGTCTACTGGTGTCAGTAGGCTTGGACATGCCCTGCAGTCACACATCTCATACTTGGTGGGAGATAACTTCCTAGGTCGTCCCAAGAGTTTCAATCTAACAATTATGAGAATCAAATGCTGAAATAAAAGACGAAACTGGTCAAATGGAATGCAAGAATATATATAATCTGGTGATTATTTGCTGATATTGATATGATAACAATTCAACATTTTGCCAAGCATGTGGAGAATTGCAATGACTCATTTTTGCCTTGTGATACTCAAGTAATTGCAAAGCTAGTATCTTTTATTTTTTTCCAATTATATTAGGCTTTTGGGTCTGCATTTTCACGCATTGCAGTTTGATTGTTGCTAGTGTTTCTTGACATTCTACTGAGAAAGAAATAACTAAGTTGACCATTTCGGCTTTTGGAAAGAAATGTTTGCTCGATGTAGGCTTTCCTTTTGATTTGGAATATCCTGATAGCAGTTTCGTCTTGCTCCTTCTTTTCATTCCCTGTTCACTAGTATTGGTATCAAGTTTTCAATTTGTTTGAGGTAAAATCATGTAAGTTTATTTCATTTTTTATGCAGGAATTATCAAGTCCATACTTACATGTTAGCATCCTTATCTTGCATCCACAATTTCCTGCTTAATGTTTCTCTAGAATCATAAATCTATGTGTTAATTTCATTAACATTACAATAAATCTATAGGATATTATCTCCTATATAATATTAATGAGGTAGTAGTTTAACAGGTTAGGATGTTTGCATCATGGGTCTGGTTAATTGAACCTGATAAAAAAATTGGTGCAAATTCCAAACGGGTTTATTACCATTTCTTCATCTTCTTTACCCACATCATTCTCTCCTATCTTCTAACCCTAACCACACCCATCATCCATTAGCCCATCATCTTATATTTCATTCTTCAAACCATCTTCCAATTCTAAAGCTAAGATATTTTATTTTTCTCCCACATGATCTTTTATCAAAACTTTAAGTTTTCATAGGGATTTGGGTAAATCACTACTAGGATTTGTGTTAGCCTATGGGAGGATTAAATGACAATTGGAAAGGATGAGAGAATAGAAATTAGGTTTTATTTAAAAGGATTTTGTATTTTTGAGGTTTTAATTGAAGATAAAAGAAAAATAAGATGAAAGAACATGGATAATGTTTTGGCTTTTGCGTTTTTCATTTAGAATTTTGGGAGATGAAGGAGATGTAGGGGAAGAAGGTAGGATGATTAGGTAGTATGAGTGAGGCTTAGGCTTAGGGGATGGAAAGGGAAAGAAGATGCGGGTAAATAATGAAGAAGAACTTGCATGCACCCATATAGAGTTATACTTATCCCCCCTTTGATTTTCTACCAATTTATACCATTGTCCATTATTAACTAAGATTAGGTTAATTTTAAGTTTTAGCCTTTATCCATAATATATAAATAGAGATTAAATTCAACTAGTATTTCCTTACTTAAACCAATCATTAACTTTTAACCTAATATTTGAAGGAATTAGAATTAGAAACAGTACTTATATAAACCAGTACCATTTTATTTATATATTAATATGATGCCATGTGAACTTTTCCTGCGGTGTTTGGGTTTTTTTTTTTTTTTTTTTGGGGTGGGGGTGGGGTTGGGGGGGGGGGGGGGGGGGGTTATTGAAACTAATCCTAGATCTATATATTTCTTGTCTTTTATGCGAGTTAGATCTAAATAACGCCTTACATGCCATTCACACTCATGTCTTTAGTGTCATTTTGTCTTTATTTTTCTCCAGGACCATCGCAAGACTCCTCAGAACATGTTCAGAGCCACTTTTATCAAGTCCCTTCAACCACCTTTTATGTTGGAAAAACAAATAGCACTCAGCGGCCTGTGTTCTCCAGAAATTCTTCCCTCACAACTAGTACTAGCGCAAGTTCCGATCAAGGTGCCAGTGTTGCACCTGATCTGGAGGTAATGAGCACGACCAGAATGATCTTACTGGAGAATGGAAAAGAACACAAGAGCATGACAACCAAGTCGAAGTGTTTATTTTTGATAAGGTGGATGATATATTGAAGATGGCGGTCAAGAATTGCATGCAGGAAATCCTAAGTTCTGATGCAGCTGTGTCTAACAAAGTTTCTGTATTTGAGTTAGAGATTTCCATGGTTACTTCCGTGGTGCTGCATGCGCAGCAGCAGCTGCTGAATCTGCACATCCCACTGGTGATTTATCAGTGGTTGATTGTTGTGAAATTATGGCAATATGTTCTAAATGCGGGAAATGTTTCCATCTTTTGGGAGTGGATGGTAAAACAGATCTTTGTCAAAAATGTTTGGAGATAGATGGTCTCTTGCCGCAGGAGAGCCTTTACTCCCTGCAACTATATCTCAGGATCCAACAGTTAAGTCCAAAGTGACCATTGGAGTGGATGCGTCAGTCAATGAAGTGCTTCATAGCATTGGTGTTTCAGAATTGCCTGAAAGTGTAGTGGTGAAATTGTCCTAGATCAACATGAAACACATTGAAGAAGGGTTTAACTGCTTGGATAACGGTTGTCCTGCTCAGTTGGTGATGGATGAAGCGGAACCACACATTCCTGACCAACAATTGGACAGCCAAAAGATGGAAATGCTTTACAGTGTGATAGTGGGAATAAATTTGAACAGACAGAACCTACTGCTCATCCTAGTCTTACGATTGACAGTCATGAGGGACACAGGAATATCTGTACTTCTACTGCAGCGGTCGAGTGGTAGCAAGTGGCCTATTGTGCAATCAAGGGCTTTCTCTGCTGCAAATATACTTTGTGCTGAGCCTTCTTACGTACGGATAATAACAGTGCCATGAGACGCAGCATTGGGCGAGACAGTGCTTCAGCTTCTTCTTCTGTGGACATAGGTCCATCTAGCAAATAGATGCTCTCATTCACGCCAATTAGCAACAGGAAAATTGAAGTAGACAGTGCGAGAAGTGATACTGATGCAAAATCCCAGTGCAGTGGCTCACATTCTGATCTTACAAATAATGCTTATGAGCCATCATTCTTCCCAAAAATGATACTGAAGAGAGCTATATAGTTCTATTGAGGGTGTGGAAATGGGGCTTCACAAGAATCAGTTTTACTCACTTGGGAGCTTTACAGTTCTTCAGATCGCACAGACATGAGTGCTGCAAATTTCTCAACTTGCAAGGCAGATTCTGTTGATAGTGATGCTCATATTAATGATGATTGTTTCAATGTGAAAACACGTCTAACTTACAGTTGTTGAGTTTTACATGGAAAGACATCATTATGAAACTTCAGCGGCAGATAATCTGAAAGATGAAGACTGTCCTTCATGCATAAATGCTAACGAAGAGCTTGACTGAAAGAGTTCTTTAGATATTGAAGTACCCACAATGTTTCAGACTCTTTCATCATTGCAGAACAAAGTGTGCTAAATGATCCTTCTTGTCAAAGTGATATCTCTGATGTTGCCACAGACAGTTCCTTTATTATCTTAGGATCACAGGAGGATCATGACAGTTCTCAAGATCTGCAAACTGAGTGTGGGCCCGCCCAGATTCCAATAATGAGGAGGCAATCCATAAACGTGCTGTTTCCACGACACCAGAGAAGGATGTGGTTGTTTCTAGTATGGAATCTGATCTTGATGATCATGCTCATGGCACCCATGGTATGAACTATTGAACTTTAAAATTTTACTTCATCACCACTTGTCTTTCCTACCATTGACTAATCTGTTCTTTAAATGATTCCGATAATACCTGTGCTAACTATTCAACTTATATGCATAGTTTCAACCAATAAAGTGGTATGTTGTTCCATGGGTTGCTTTTACCAGATGACCTTTATGGATAGCTAATAACTTAGTTTTCTTTCCTTTTCAAAACTTGTTCTAGTCAATTGCTTCACAGGGAGCACATAGCGAACTTTGTGTCAATTTTTCTAAATGGATTCAGTGGAGTACACATAGCCTATTGAAGAGCTGGTAGTCATCAACGGATTTAACCAATGGTTCTATTGTGCCAAACCTATAAAGAAAGGATTGATCAGTCACAAAATCCTCCAAACATGGATTTGGGGCCGGAAAAAAAGTCCATTTTCGTATTTAGGCCATGGAATGGAGATTTAAAATGTAGAGCTCACTTTTGACTATTCTCATGGGCTTCGCAGCCTGAATATCCTTTACATCAAGCACTTCCACTTGAGGAAAAAAGAACCTTTACTTCAAATCTAAACGTTGCTTTATTTGGACGCTTGACAACTTTCAGTCTCAAATATTAAAAGTAAGGTTTAAATTAATGTCTGAAGGAAATATGTATTATAGGTTTTGGATTCGATTTTGACATACAGGATAGAAACCCACCTATCTTATTGGATTCGGCGGATGTCATATCAATATGTCTTTTTATTTTCACTCATTTTCCTGAAATTATCAAACCAAACGAAACTCTAAGCAATCAAATAAAAACCTCTGCCCTTTAAACATATATCCATACATAAAAATAGGAGGCACGAGGGACAAAAGGGAGAGGGGAAGAGGGAAGTAGGGATTAATAGCGTCCTCGTCCTGACTCGTGGTGTTGCATCACCAACTCTTCATGCAAATGCCGTTGTCACTCTATTCTTCAAAATGTTTCTTTTTTTTTTTTTTTTTTTTTTTTTTTGAGACAATAGGATGGAGCTACTGTTCCAGCACCCCCCTCCCCAAAAAAAAAAAAAAAAAAAACACGGTTGATCGGTTTACAAACAATTGAAAGAGGGCTATTGCGAGAGACTCCCTGTCCAAAAATCCACAAACAGAATAGATTCAAGGATGTTAGTAAAGAAGAAGCCTTGTGATTAAAAACTCTATTATGGTTAAAATCTTTATTCTTACAAACGTACTAGGGTTTTGTTTGTAGGGATGCGAGGATGTTATTATGTGGGTGAGAGAGCAACCCAGTGTTAGGAATTTGGTTAAGGCCCATTTCGGGAGATGTGCAATTTAGATGAATTGTTTTAAGATTGGAACCCAAATAACACAGAAAGAGAGACCTCCTAATGGAGTATTTGGTCCATCATATTTTAACCATATAATCTATTTTCTCTCTATTTGCTGTGAGGCTAACCTTATGTTTATTTCTTTTTAATCAAAGTCATCAGTTTACATTAATTGGGCTATTTTTCTAACATTCAGCTTGGTTCCACACACATGTTCCACCAAACTCTCTTTGCCCGTATCTAGTTGAGCATGACCAACTTTAGCATCTTAACAAGCTTCCTTCAAGGGTCAATGAGACGAACTTATTCTTGGCCAGTAAATCTTTCACGTCTTTGCAAGTCATCAAGCAGACTTTTTGGCAATATGTTATCTCATTTTAGTCTCTTCACAATATCATGGCACACTTTTTAACCATCTTTTAGGGGAGAGAACCACACCTCTTGTTACCCTAACCTAGCAGTCTCTTTTCCATGTACCACGCTTTAGGGGAGATAAACCAAGTGCGTCATTGCTCACAATATCAAATTTAAATCCGAATGAGACCAAGGATTTACTCCACTTTTAGACAATTTGGCTAAGCCCCAATTTGGAGATGTGCGAATATGGATCGGTTATTAAGTTGTTATTAAGATTAAACCTAACTTGACACAAAAAGTCTTGATCCTCATTTTTTAATCATATATCCAGTCGGCGTCTTACTCATTGTGGCACTATCTTACATTTTATATCTTTTAATCAAACCCATTGATTCACCCAAACCAGGCTATTTTTTCCTATATTCAATAGATGTGAGACACATCCTCCAACTCTCGGTTATTGAACTATTAACTCTTTGTTCCAGTTGCCCGTTAGCACTATTTTCTTCTAATGAACTACAGTTTCATTTGAGAGAGAGAGAGAGAGAGAAGAGAGAGGAGAGAGAGAGAGAGAGAGAGAGAGAGAGAGGAGCTCCCTGCTGCTGTATTTTCGAATCACCATTTCCTTAAAAAATGAACTACTGTATGTTGTTGGGCAAGAGGGGAATGCTATTCAGGTTGCAAGCCTCCCCTATTTACTAGTCTATTTTCTTTTTAACTTTAAAGATATTGGGATTTAAGACTAATGGTTCAAACGCGACCATTTAGTTAAGATGAAAAGGTCAGCTGTATCTTCTCCTTTAAATACCTTAGTTATCTGGCTATGTTGAAATGTCAAGAGCTTGTGCATGTGTACATCCTACGTGTGGAATTTTGCCTATTTGTCGTCAAGGTGGAAGGTTTATATAACTCTATGATTCTATTTAAATATCTATAACAAACCTAATATAAAAATATAAGAAAAAACAATTGAAATACACCAAAGCAGTCACTCGAATGTTCAATCGTGCCTGTAAATTTTAATAATATGAAGTACAGAGATTAGCTAATGGCTAGAGAATCGTAAAATCTAGACATAGAATAATAACAAACATAATGGAATCACATAAATTTAAAAAGTTTGTCTAAACAAAACAGAAACACTTAACCTACTGACAAAGATTAGCAATTAAAATATCACAAGGTTAATAAACATTAGGGGCGAGCTGTTCTACTAACTTCTGACTTTGATTTTTGAGATGGCCCTTTTCCAAACTTGCGTATGGTTTAGGACCTTGGTTTTGCTTTTTCTTTACATTGGGGAGGGGATGGGTTGGAGGTTTAAACTACAAATTTCGCGGGGTAGACCAAATATTTCAAGGTGTGGATTAGGAAATAATTTTAGGTGGTTTGGCCAAATGCTATATCAAATGAATTGGGTTCTCTAAGGAGGTTTAACTGGCAGTCATTGGCCAAAGGTTTTTCTTTATCGAAAATCAAAGCAAAGAAGAGCCAAATCAATTCTCCTATAAATTATGATATAATGTATAGAAATAAAACCTATGATAAAATAACTTACCTTACAGGTTTGGGCTTTGGCAGATAGAATGAGAATAAAGAAAGGGAATGGGTTATCATGTATCATGGTTTTGGCTAACAGGTCGTAACTATCAAATCTAACTGAATATGGGTACTTATAAGGTTTATGTGCTGTTTTGCATACTTGTAATCCTACCCAGTCTGACTTGCAAGATGTCTACAATCCAAGCGCATATAGGAAAGATGATGCTCCAAGATAATTAGGCTCCTAAATTGAATTTTGTAGCACTGGGCTTTAAGAGAGAACCATCTCATCTGGGTGATTGTCCTAACTAGACCTGCTATAGAAGCCTTCAAAATCATAAAGGGGTGAATACTAAGTATTAACTCTAAGGTCCCACTTAGATAGTGGGGTCAGGCTAGAGTTAGGGGCTAACTCCGGCTTAAGCCTTCAAAACAACCAAATGTTGGGTGGAGGTAGTTGTTTGGATGTTACCTTGAAACTACCGATGAACCACTATTCTTTGGCTTACTAAGTCCAACCCCATATGGGGTTGTTTAAACCCAACAACCACCCAAACTTATTTGATAAAATTTTATACCCTAATCCCACTCTATGCAAGTGAGAAAAGAATCAAATTGATAGCACCTATTAATTCTCACACTAAAAACTGATTTCTTCTACACTCTTAACTCTACTATCCAAACTTGATCTAAATGTATTACCATGCATAACCCATACATAACGTGACCTCCAAGATAAATCCTGAAAAATCTTTTAGCACTAAATTATTTCTAATTTTGTACACAACAAATGGCTCTCGGGAACCTAGGAAGCATGGATATTTGGCACAAATATGATATGACAGAATTGGGATGCAACAAATCCTTACAAGCAGGATATGGGGACATAATGACATTACTATACAGTCGCGTGTATATAGATATACACAATATACCACAAAACCTCAAAAGATAGGATACAAGGACAAGGACATAACGGCGTTACTATACATGTACGCACGTGACATGCGTTTGTCTATTACTATATACAATATACTTCAATCCATGGTTTAAATCTTGGTATCGATATCGGTATCAATATAGGCCAATGACTTTTAGTATCAATATTGGAAATATCTTTAAATATCAGCCATATCGATATCAGCCGATATTACAGGGCTAATATCGTATCCGGTACCCCCAACTCGACAAGATATTGCTAATATATATCGGAATCGGCCGATCTTTGGACCATGTTCAAATCCCTAGCGATTGGGACAATCTTGTATTAAAATTAGGAAGTAAAACAAAATAATCTTATGATTTAAATCCATAGCTTCTAATTAAGTTTTTAAATAAAAAAAGTAGTATGAATGTCTAATTGAATACTGTAGCACAATGGTAAATTCTCGTTGCAGTGGGCACAAGGACTAGGTTTTAAATCTTGCTTGTACAGAAAAACCTATTATGAGAAAGATAATTTCAATATTTAATACAAGTCCATGATGCTCACATTTTTTTCAAATGCAAGTTATGTTAAAATAGTATCTTGCTTATGTCAAAGGTTCTCTTTTTATATTAAGTTGCAGGTGGCTTTGGGTGTGCGACTCACAATCTTTCAGATTCTTTCACGCTGATTCAATTTTCGTGCACTATCTTTTGGTTTTATTAAATTTGACATGGCTTAAGTTTGTCCAATACTTGTCGGGTTAGTATCGTCTATGTGTTGGTGTCGACACGTGCCGAGCATAGACACGACGCTTTTTGAAGTGTTCATGTCTCCTACCTAGAACAAACTATGGTGAATTAACCTGTGTAAAAAATAATTAACTAACTATATTGAGCTTATCTAAGTACTCTAGGTAGTCGTTAGTGAAGTGTAGAGAGAATATTGGAAGTGCAATACAATTATTAGAGTTCTTGAACTCTCCAAGAAGCAGTCTAAATGTCATGTAAGTTTGATCTGTTAGACTTAAACTCTCAATAAAAATTCCTAAAAAAAGGAGTCTCCTTTTGGTTCAGTTGGTCAATGTCAAGTTTCCCTTGTTCATATTATATGGAACAATTAAAAAGGGTTGGGATACTGGCTCATGATTCCACTTGGCACTCTCTTATTTTCCCTGCGCAAAGGCTGTAGCTTGGTTTCTGTTAGGGACTTGGTTGTTGTGTTTGCATTAGAAAAAGAGAGAACCTCTTTTATCGACTGATTACCATATTGCTGGAATTCTCTACTCTTTTAGCTACCGACGATCCAGATTACTCATACATCATTTACCGGGTATTGTGGTTTTTTTAACTGTAATTCAACGAGTAATGTGTTTGAACAAGCAGTACTCTCATCTATGGTTGTTCCTGTAGATGTTTCTCTTTTTATTTCAGAGAGGAATTTTCCTTGTACATTCAAATAAGAAATTTGCTCTAGGATTCTTGAAGAACAAGAGGTTGGGTTTTCTTCTGCGTAGATGCTTGTTTGGAGGTTAAGGGAAGATCTGTGGGGAATAAAGTATAAGGGCTCTCTTGATCCTGAGAGAAGGAACAAGGTGTGATCTTCTATTGCACATGGCCCATCTTCTCATATGATAAAATCACTCTCTAGCTTTCTGTTGCTACTGAGGCATCTGCTTCAGTAGGTACATCTAGCGTCCTCCTTGTGCTACTCTCTTTTTGTGCTACCTGGTATTTATCGCTGTTCTGGACCTTGTGTTAGTATGTTATTGGGGGATCCACCAACTTCCAGTGCAGATTCAAACAGTGTACAACACCCGTTTTTGTTCCTATTCCAGTCCACATCATTATTTTCCTGATTTGTCTGTTGATGAATAATGATGTCATATGAAGCTCCATCACTAAATCAGATGCAACAGAGGTCTTCTTGTAGGTATGTCTGCATATGTTCCTCATTCCATTCTACATCAGAGGTCACCATGCTATTTGTTTGCAAGTAATGCATGGATATTTTGAAGTCAAAGCTTCTCTGGTGGCTAAGAGATACTCTTAACGCCTTCTTTCTTTTTTTCATCATCTTGGTGCAACCCTCCTGCTGCTCCTTTTACCTGAATGTTGTACCGTTTGGTGTTTGATTACCCTGAGACCTCCTCTGCACTATGTAACTTGTTTGGACCGTCTGAGTTTCATTTACAATTATTGCAAATTTTTAATTTTATAAGTGTCTATGCACCGCAAGTAAGACTTGATGAGTTTAGTAAGCGTCAATTTTGGGAGGATTTAGATGAGATAGTGCAAGAGATACCCATTAGAGAAAAACTTTTCATAGGCGGTGACCTCAATGGGCATGTAGGAACTAGTCGTTATGAGTTTGATAGTGTACATGAAGGATTTAGTTTTAGGAAAAGAAATGAACCAGGTAACTCGATTCTAAATTTTGCTTTATCCTATGATTTGATCTTAGTGAATACTTGGTTTAGGAAGAGAGAGTCTCACTTGATCACTTTTAGAAGTGGATCAAGTGCGAGCCAAATAGATTTTTTTTTTAACTAGGAGAGTAGATAGAGATAGTTGCATTGATTATAATGTAGTGCCGGGTGAGAGTGTAGAAACCCAACACACTCTTAGTTTTAGATGTTCAGATTAAAAGAAGATTTAGAAAGATTAAACGTAAGTTAGATCTTAAGATTAAGTGGTGACAGCTAAAAAAAGATAACGAAGGAGTCTTTGTAGATCGAGTGGTACATGAAGCAGATTGAAAAGCCCAAGATGATCCCAATACAACATGGAACAAAATTACTAGTTGCATTAAAAGAGTAGCTAAAGATGTATTTGGTGAGTCACGGGGTGGTGCTCCACCATGTAAGGACACATCATGATGGAATGAAGAGGCAAAAGCTGCCATTAAGATCAAACGAGACTCTTACAGAGATTTGAAGAAAAATTGTGATGAGTGAGTTTTGATATGTATAAACTAGCCAAGAAGGAGGCTAAGAAAGCTGTTCAGAATGCAAGAGCTAAAGTGTGCAAAGAAGTATATGAGAAGTGTTGGAACCTATTTCGATGAAGACGTTTGTGAAGATCAAATTCATTTGGAGCTCTAACACATGACGAATCAAGAGTTCTACATGATCAAGATGTGCCAAGAAGAGTTGATAGAGTGTGGGTTGTAAATGTGGAATAGCATGTAAAAGTCTTGACACAAACACACACTTCATTGGTCCATTAGTCGACTTGAAGTCCTTTATAAGTCGACTAACCCATTGACTAGTCGACTTAACCCAAACCCAAGTCGACTAATTCTGTGTCAAATATCTGACCCAACTCTCTGTTTGATAATTAGTCGACCGACAGTAAACCAAGTCGACTAATATCATTTTGTAGTCGACTTATAGAATTCCCCTAGTCGACTAATCCTTGGTCAAGTCGACTTGAAGGTAGTTGCAGTGGACTTGAAGTAGTTAAACAGAACCTGTAGTCAACAGACATTTCCCTAGTCGACTACTAGCTAAACCTAGTCGACTAATAGAAGGAATTTTGCCTAGGTTAGTCGACTAACTCCATGGGCAAGTCGACTAATAGGCAGTTCTGACTGTTGGACAGTTTCTGACTGTTGGTCTTTTGTGCAACGTTTTCCAACGTTTATTTTGTTTGAATTGCACCTATAACTCCCTAACTAACCTTAGTCTTCAGCTATAAATAGGGAAGTTATACCAAAGGCCAATTACTAAGAGTTTTTATCAGTTTTCCAAAGCCAAAAATCTGCAAACCTGAAAACTGTTTTTCCCACTTCAGTTCTTCACCAAAAGACATTTCCATTGTGAAGATTCTCTGAAGTTCTTGTTTCCTATACTGAACCTTGTCCACATACACATTCAGTACCAAGACTATAGGAAAAGTATTGTATTTCTCAAAGCAAATCATTGTACACGGGAGGCTTCTTGGTTGTAGAGGCAGTTGTACAAGGTGAAAGGTATTCTCTTGGTGGAAGAGAAGGTGTTCTCTTGGTGGAAGAGAAGGTGTATACATTTGGCGAAGGGGATTTGTCAAGTGGTGTACATGGTGTATTGATTTGGGTGGCAAGATCAAGGTTAAAGGAAAATCTCAAGCGGGTGGCTTGGGGACTGGATGTAGGTCACAAGGACCGAACCAGGATAAATCTCTTTGTTTGCGTTTGTCAACTTTTCTGAGATTTGTTTTCCTTTACTTGCAAGTTATTTATTTACCTAACGATTAATCCTTCTTGTTTAGTGTTTATGTTGACTTGTGTGTTTTAGATTATAGTTGCCAACAGAGATAATTCCGCATTTATCCTTATCTCGGCGATCTAACAAGAAGTTGGACACCAAAGAGGTTGAAAAGGATATATATATATATATATATATATATATATATATATATATATATATATATATAGAATTGTGCGAATAAGGGAGAAAATGACTAGAGACTTATGTAGTGTGAGGTGTGTCAAAGATGAGAATCAGAAAGTTTTAATTTGAGATGAAGAAATCAAAGAAAGATGAAGAGAGTATTTTGACAGATTGTTCAATGGTATTTCTACTCAAGATTTGAGTGACCTTACCATTTAGTGTTAGGATATGAACCGTAATTATTTGCGCAGAATTAGCGCGTCTGAAGTTAAAAAGGCCTTGAAGAGGATGAAGTCAAGGAAAGCTGTTGGCTCGGATGGATTTCCTATTGAGGTATGAAGATGTTTAGGAGAGATGGGCGTGATATGGCTGACAAACCTCTTTAACAAGATCTGGTTAATTAAAGATGCCAAATGAGTGGAGAAAGAGTATCCTAATACCTCTCTATAAGAACAAAAGTGATATCCAGAGTTGTTCAAATTACCGTGGAATAAAACTCATGTGTCACCAATGAAGCTTTGGGAAAGGTAATTGAATACAGGTTAAGGCAGGATGTTAAATATCAGAGAACCAGGCGATCGACGACAGAGGCTATTTATTTACTTCGTCAACTTGTAGAGCATTTTGAGAGAGGAGGAGAAATTTGCATATGGTCTTTATTGATTTAGAAAAACTTAAGATAAGGTGCCAAGAGAGATATTATGATGGACATTGATGAAAAAGGGAGTTCCCATCAAATATATTGACATAATCAAGGCATGTACGATGGAGTAGTGACAAATGTCAGAACTTGTGGAAGTATAACAAGTTATTTTTTTATCACAATTGGATAGCATCAAGGATCTGCATTGAGTCCAGTTTTATTTGTCATAGTGAAGGATGAGCTTACTAGAGCTATTCAGGATGAGATACCATGGTTTATGCTATTTGCTGATAATATTATCTTAGTCGATGAGACGAGAGCTGGGGTAAATGCCAAATTGAAGGTATTGAGGCAAATTTTAGAATCTCGAGGTTTTAGATTAAGTAGGGTCAAAACAGATTATATGGAGTGCAAATTCAGTAGACAGGGAATTTGAGATTATAATATTGTGACACTAGATGAAAAAGAATATCAATGAGCAGTCATTTTGAGTACTTGAGTTCTATTATTCAAAAAGATGAGGAGATCAATAGTGATGTCAACTATAAGATTCAAGCCGGCTGGTTGAAATGGAGGAGTGTAACAGAGTTTTATGCGACCGTAACATTCCGTTATGGCTGAAGGGAAGTTTTATCGGACTGCTGTTAGGCCACCTTTGTTATATGACACAAATGTTAGGTTATAAAGAGATATCATGCCCAGAAGATGAGTGTAGTAGAGATGCGCATGCTTCGTTGGATGTGTGGTAACATGAGGAGAGATAAGGTGAGAAATGATGATATTCATAATAAGATAGGCGTAGTCCTTATAGAAGAGAAGATGAAAGAAAACCGCCTACGATGATTTGGATATGTGTGACATAAACCCACAGATGCGCCAGTCCGGCGAGTAGAGAGTATCAAATTAGAGCAAGTTAAAAGAGCGCAGGGGAGACCGAAGAAAATATGAATGGAGGTGATACAACAAGATATAGAGGCTAAAGGATTTAATGAAGGCATATCGCTCGATAGGAATGAGTGGAGAAAGTTGATTCATGTCCTCGATCCGACGTAATTCTCTTTTGGTTCATGTAGGGTCTGTTTGGTTGTCGTAATTGGCCGTAATTCATCAGTCATAATTGGTAAAGTCTTTTACAGTTGTAAATGAGTTACATGCATGTAAGTTTTATGGTGTTTGGTTGGTAATATAAAGTTGTAAGTGAGAAAGTGTATTATATTTTACGGTGTTTGGTTGTCGTAATGTGTAAGTCGTAAGTGAAAAAGTTGACCACAAAATTAACTATTTGGTGATTTAAAAAGTTTTAATATTGCAAATAAATATTAAAAATGTTAAATATTAAAAAAATTTAATATTAACATAAAAAAACAATACAAATTTGTATGACCAAAAAATTAACTGTAACTGGGCTGAAGTGAGTGGTATTGCGTTACAAGTGAGTGATAGTTGAGTTGCGTAAGTCTTTTACGAATTACGGTCTAAACAAATGCCGTAGTTTTAATTAGGTTGTAAGTCTTTTACGATTACGGACTTTACGCCTTTTATGGCGAAACAAACAGCCCCGTAGCCTACCCCAAATACTTGGGACTAAGGGCTTAGTTGTTGTTGCATACTGGCCCTAATTCATTAGACTAAACCTGGCAGTCCTAGCATAGGGAGCCCTAGTATGTTCTCTGTCTATGAGAAAGATCTCGAGTTGATTATGCCATCTGGTATCAACATGTTTACCGTTTATTTATTTATTTATTTATCAAATCATCACCCATTTATTCATCATTCATTCAAGCTGCAACTTTAGTGACCATGATACAACTTGCAGTATAGTCTCAATTTCATGATTAATAATATAGAAATATCAGATAGGATTTTGGGTTTTAGATTTTAAGTTGTATTTAATGCAATTATGCAATTAATTTTTTTTCTAATTTGAATATGCTCTTTTGACAGACGAATCAACTGTAATAGTCGAAGGTCCAACAGGGCACATGTCAAGAAGCTTGACACTTGCAGAAGTAACTGACACCATACTCTTCTGCAGTTCAATAATTCATGATATTGCATACAAGGCTGCAACCATTGGGATGGAGGAGTTGGTGCTGCCACCTGAGGCTTCCCGACCAACAGTTACAATACCTTGCAAGTCTGTTAATGATCAAAACAACTCGAGAAAAGTGCCCAATAAACACACACCAAAATCCCAAAAGTTCAAAAGAAAGAAGTTGAAACTCAAACCAAGTCACCACTGACAGAGTCAGGAAACAATGTGATTGCCCAAGGATCTACGCCACCTTCAAGTGTGGGAAATATCCCAAGAAGGCTTCCGATAGTACAAAGCCCCCAGAATTGGAATCTAAGTGCAATTGTATAGTGATGTAGGCAGGGGCCTTCAAGATCACATTAGTCCCGCTCTGTACCTAGTATACGTATTTTCAGAGCAGTGTACCACAATGCGATTGTCCATCCGATTTATTTGTAAGAAACTACCACTTGCTGGTATGTGATTGTAAAATTGTAGTCTTTAGGGTTAGTCTACGAGAGGTCGCTGAGGTCCCTCTTTTTCTTTTATTCCTTTTTTTTTAAAGAATCTTTTTTGCTCTGGCTTTGTGCTGCTGCTGTATTGTTTTGTTTTGGAGGAAAAGGTTGCAGTTTGGGCTATTCTTTTGTAAATCTTCTCGAGTATTTACTTATCCATGGTTTTTTCAGATAGTTGTATGCTACTTTCTATCCCCCGAATGCCCTATGTTTATGTTTGAGACATTGGAGCTTGTTTCTATTTATTTTCTGTAAGAGTGATTGCAGTGCAAGTTTCAGACATTAGATGATGATCTTACTGACCAAGGAGTGGGTTCTAACTGTAAAGTTCTGTATTGACTGACTTAAGTTCGTGATTATAATGACACTTTCTCATGTGACACTTTCTAGTTGTGTATGATTGAAGTTGTTGATGCTGAACATCTCCGATCGAATTATCTGATTATTCTTTTTGTTGATATCGAGCGAGTTGCAGTAAGGTTGCTGCATTCTGATTTGTGAAGGATAGAACCGGCACGCAATGAAGTCACTTGTTATTTTTTCCCTTCCCTCGTTCTTCTTTTTTCGTCTTCCTTCTCTGTTCTTAACAAAGTCTTCACGGGAACTGTCATTAGAGTTGGAAGATCTATAATTTATAGAACTAAAAGTTTATTCCTGAATATTTCAAATCTTGTTCGTGAAAATTGCTCAAATTTCAGTAGTTCTGATGCTGAAAATGTTCGGTTTTGGTGACTCAAATACTGACGCAATCCCTTTGCCAGAGATTTGTTGCATCCACACCTCGGTTAGCAAGGATGTGACAGTCATCTTTGATGTCAGTTTTGTGTTTCCTGTTTGAGAGAGAATTATCACATGCATATGGAAGTTTTTCAATTTATGAGAAAATTTTCCTTCCTATTGATGAGGTTTTTAATTGATGAGAAGGTTTTCTATTAATGAGATTTTTATATGCACGAGAATTTCTTCGGGAAAAAAAGTTAGATTTTCTAAGAGAGAATTTATAAAGGTGTCAGCATATTGATTTTCTTCTTGAAAAAGAGCTTTTAGGATTCGTGAGAGTTTGTATTAGTTATATCAGGACTAGGGTTTGAGAGACGTCTCCGCATCTTCAATTATAGTGAATTATCTAAGTATTTTGCTTGTAGATGTAGATCACTTGTTTGAACGCATAAATTTTTGCGTCTTCTTCTTCATCACTGTAATTAGATAGATTTTCCTCGAGCTTTTGTTGTACAACACTCGTGTCCCTGATTTGTTTTGTTTTTCTCTATCTTATTTTTCTTTTAGACAGTTGTGCTAGCACATCTTATTATTGCCGAACATATTCCTTATACAAGTATTCTTTAAACAACTTCACACCTCTTTCATATTTTCACTTGTTGGGGGTACCTTTCACTAGTTTTTAGGTGAATTATAAAAAACCTTCTATGCTATAGGGATTTGGCACTTTGTATTATGAAAATTATCATTTTACCCTCCAGAGTAATTATTGTCAGTGGCGGAGCCAGAATTTCAAAGATTGAAAGAGAGGGGCACAAAATAACTGGTCAAATTCACAGCACACGATACCGACCGCGTGCGAAGCCGCCAATGCCGTCACCGAGCTCTCTTGCCGCAATAGAACTTTAATCAGCACGTGCTTCTTCGTAACTCCATTCTTCCCGTTGATCTTCCGACTCCACACTTTGACCGTACCTGTCTGCGAACTAGGTGAAAACGAGCCCGTCAAATCCGACGACCTCCGAATTGACCGCGTCGTCGTGGGCACTCATTGATTCGAGACACTTAAGTATGAGATTCTCCACATTTTCATAGTCTTGTCCCACGAGCCCGAGTAGAGGAGGCCCGCTTCCTCGTCGAGGCTGAGGCAGGATACGATGTCGAAATGCCGCAATCAGATGGTGTTGCAGTGTCTGCGCACTTTGACGTAGTTTGAGGGGTTGATAGAGCTCTTGAGGAAGTCTTTTAGTCTCGGGAGAGTCCCGAGCCCTTGTAGACTGTTGGGTCTTTGGGCAAGACCTTCCATATGCGAATGTTGTCGTCTTGTAGCCGGTGAAGATTCTCTCGCCGGAAATGACGATTACCTACACAAGACCGCTGTCAGACTTGAATACGGAGAACTCCATGTAGTTCTTCCACACACGAATGTTCTTATTGTCGGATTCGGTGCATAAAAGATTGTCTGAGTCAGCGACCTAATGGAGTGACCCTTCTCACGAATCAAGCATCCGACAAGCCCGGTCGAGGGCTTGTCGGAGAGAGGAACGACGACTGCAGTGTTGTGGGTTCACGAGGACTTGAGGGGAGGCCACAACATTCCAAGGGTCATCTTATAAGGGAGAAACTCTCGCCGGGTCATGCCCGATTGGATCTGGCCCCGACAACAGGCCTAGGGTGTACAAATCAAACCTGAAGGTTTTTTTTTTGTTTTTTTTTTTTTTGGGGGGTGGGGGGGTGGGGGGGGGGGGGGGGGGGGGGGGGGCGGCGCCGGCTCCGCCACTGACTATTGTTATGGTCAAAGAGAGTCAGTGACCGTCAAGTGACCTCTAAAACTCAATCTCAAATGTTGTTAACTGTCACTAATTTTAATTATATTTAAAGTCATTAATTTAATCTAATATAAAACCAATTCAATTTAATGTTTTTTAAAAAACTCCACTATTGCTATTCCCGAGTCACCACCTGCCCTCCTCTTCCAACCTATCACCACCGTCTCTTTCTTTTCCTCCACCATTACCACCACCACCTCCTCCTCCTCCTCATCATCACCGCCGTCTCCTCCTCCTCCAACATCACCTCCTCCTCCCACACACACCACACACACACACCCTGTCTCCTCCTCTCTACCAACATCAACCCCCAACCCACCCACAAACACCCCCACCCCACACCACCACCACCCCCACCACCACCACCACACACACACACACACACACACGTGTGCGTGTGAGGGAATTTGGACCGAGAAGGAAAATCAGTGTGTGTGCGAGCGCGCGCGCGCGCGTGTGTGAGAGAGAGAGAGAGAGAGAGAGAGAGTAGAATACTACAAAGTTTGAGATTGTTGAGACTCAAAAGTGAGAATGTTGGGCATGCAGGGGACGGTAAATGGAGATTGATTTTTCTTGTTGTCATGGAAGCTGCCGCATTGGAGCTCATGGATTTTGTTAAGAAAGGGAGTATCTGAACAAGTATCCCTAATTACTATCAACGACTTTCACCTGTCATTCCTTCACATTCTTACAAGCAGGACTCGTGGTCGTCTGAGTGCTTTAATTCAACTTTCAACGCAAACTGACACTTCGCTGTGTTCCGCAGAAATTATAATACATGATTTCTGCATCATGAGCTGCGCTTGTTTACAGGACATAGAATGCAAGGCCTTGGAGTATCAGTTTGGGATTCGCTTTTATAGTCTTGCGAGCGGAAAGAAAAAAAAGAGGATCCTTGTGTATCGTGGAGTCTGATAAATTCTGCACTTCTCCATTCCATCCTTGCTTTGTCTGTTGAATGGAAGCAAATGCTGGTGGAAATCAATATATACAGCACTCCAGGACTGTAGGCTGATTGATTCGGAAGGCACCTCTCAATTGTGTTTTCATTTTAACAGTTTCAGGTTCTGTGGTGCACAGCTATTGTTCTCTGGACTCAGCAAAGAACCTGAAATTTTGCAAACATGCATATTTAGAGTATCATGTACAATGACTGTTATTTCCATGACTTTGTAAAACTTAAGATGGTAAAATCAATTGAGAAAACTGATAGCAAGGCCAACACGTTCAACTTATTTTTGAAAAAGGCGGGCTCCACGCTGTCAGTTTCCACTCATTTTGCAGTGAAAGTAAAGTGGGAATAATCGTTGACATTTTACCGCCATCATCGTCACTTTTCTGATTTTTAGAAAATTTCAAACAAATAAGATTTTGTAAAATAAAAGAAAACTGACAGTAAAATCCAGTATATTCACTTTTTCCAACGTACTTTCCACCAAACAAACATGCTCTAAAAAGAACTCTAAAACTCAAAACTGCGCATCTTCTTGGCTCTATGAACACCGTATCCCTTTTTTTATATTACACGAGTATTTGAATAGGTTACATCAAAAACTTATCCTATATGGATGCCTGGATGATTGTCCTCTCGTAGTTCGTGAAACTGATTCAGGCTTGTGTTCCAATTGCTCTATGACCCAAGCACCTAAATCCTAAAATTGAAGCTTGGTTTCTGGTGGGGTCAAGGCTTGAGCCTTTTGTTGGGATTTGAGTCGAACAAATAGTCTCACACCGGTTAGACGTAGAGATGATCATGAGTATATAAAGATTTAGGCAACTCCATCTAGAAGGCTAGTTTTTTTTGGAATGGTATCGCAAGTCCTTCAATTGGTATCAGAGTCTCTCTCAAGAATTGACAATAAATAGTCTCACAATTATCTTAGGCTAGTCTTTTAGGGATTGTTTGGATACATATATTACATAAATATTATTATATTTCTACATATATTCTGTAGTAAATCATTACAAACTCACTTGTCTTAATGTCCTAATCCTTGCAGGATGATAAAGAGAAGATAAATATGAATCCTATCCAAACAAACCAAAAAATTCAAATCAAATAGGGATCGACTCAAATTCAGAGAATCTTTATTCTATCTTATCTGAGATTGAATTTATCAGATAAGATAATATTATAAAATTCAAAAGAAAAATGAATTTTTGAAGACCTATTGGTTTGCTGAGGATAAATAGACAGAGAGAAGATCAATGGATGAGATGAAGCAATTTAGATTCGGATTCAGACTGAATACAGTTTAGCATTTTAATCATAACTTTCGCTACCGAATCTCAAATCTGATGATCCAAGATGATCCAGAAAGAAGATTTAAAGGGCTACAACTCTTATGTTGATCACTTTTTCAAATTCTATCATCTGAGTAGTAATATTCAGCAATTAACACATCAATAAGCTGTAGATCAGAATTCGAGATAAATTAAATCAAGTTTGGAGATAAGGGGAAGATTGAAATTCAAAAATAACCAGTATCTCCCTACGCTCTCCTTATCACTATTTTTCTATAAATACCTGTATTTATTGAGAGAGAGTACATCAGAGAGCTGAAAAGTAAGAAAAAGAGAGTTTTGAGGGTTGTAACGCGAGATAGGAGAGGATCAAGCGCTTGTATTTGATGCTTATTGAATAAAATTCAGAATTCTTCTTCAAGATCTTCTAGCCTTCAGTCTAAGTCTTTTTTAATTTTTCTTTATTTTTTTATGCTATTCTTTTCTTGCATATTTGATTCCATGAAGTCATCACTAATTTTATGCATATTCTTTTCTCTTTTCTTTTATTAGCTTCTTTTGTTTTCAGCATCGTTTAGAGGAGGGAGACATTACGACAAGAAACAAGTTCATCGGTTCATCTTACTCTTCCCTTCGTACCAATCTCTTAATTCTTTTTTTTACTTTATTTATTCAAATCTTCGCAAAAAAGTTAGTGTTTCTTTCTTCTTTTATTTTCTTCA
Source organism: Agave tequilana (assembly GCA_038442645.1). Taxonomy (NCBI): domain Eukaryota; kingdom Viridiplantae; phylum Streptophyta; class Magnoliopsida; order Asparagales; family Asparagaceae; genus Agave; species Agave tequilana. The sequence continues at coordinate 21,262 of JAVJIF010018459.1, forward strand.
TATTTTTATTTTCTTTTACTTTATTCATATTTTTCTTTTGCTTTTTCTTTCTTCTACAAGATCTTAATTTATTTATTTATAAAAAATAAAATTCCTACCTTCATTTAAGGTATTCTCAACTAGAATAAGATAAAAGTGAGATTTTTAATAACTAAATTTTTAAGAACAAGTCTTTGTGGCTTCGATCCTATACTTACCACTACACACTTTGTTAAAAAGATTCTAGCAATTTGTACGTGATTCAATAACGATGGAGTTTTTCATGAACTTCGAAACGTGAACAGGGATGGTGTCCCAAATTCTTCACCTTGGTACAGCTAACATGCTGTTGTAGCCCAGTGGTAAAGCCTCTTGCAACGGGTTGGTAGTTTGATGTGAAATCAAGCCCGGGAACGATAAAAGAGCGCGGAGCTTTGTTGGTCAAATTGGTTGGTAGATAGAGACTATTCGTTTCTGATTAATCTCATGCAACTAAGGAGTAGACTGCTGAATTGCTCCTGGACCATGAACATATTCTAGATGATATATGTTTTTCTCATAGGTGGTTGAATTCAACTTTTTGATGGCAAAATCAGGATATAAAAAGGAGAGGCTATTTGGTTTGCTAAAATGCTGATGCAAACATTTTGTTGCATGCAGCATTTGTTGCAATTTGTAGTAGCTCTATCTACAATGTCCACTTATTTTTTACTAAGCTAATCACATGATTTGGACTTGCTCTCCGTGTGCCTGTGATTACACGGGACACTATCTTAAAACTTACCTATTTTAAGCGGAGTAGCTCAAATATTTAAAATACTCAAGAATATCCCTCATGTCTAGCTGATGTTATGTCTCCCCGTAAGCTCATTTTTCTTCACACCTGATCTTCATCTATGTCTAGCCGATGTAATGTCTCCCTGTAAACACATCTTTCTTCACATTTGGAAGACTATATGCTCATATGTGCTGTTGCCAAATCTTCGGGAGCCTGAGTAGCTTCACAGAGGCCCTAATGTGTCCTTTATGCGCCCATTTGGCAGATCAAACACCACCCACACACATGACTAAGTTTAAAACATGACCCTGATACTATGTAATTACTTGGTGTGCCATCCCAAAAGACTAGTCTTCTAAGTAGAGTTATCCAAATCTTTTATATACCTAAGACCATTCATATGTCTAGCCGATGTTGAACTATTTATCCCACGTCCAGCTCAATGATGCTGTCTCAGTAAAATTGTTTGCCTTAATTTAGCCACACGGAATCATATTTCTATTATCTTGATATAGACCATTGAGTGAGGGAAAGAAAATGAAAATTTGTAGGTTCCGTGCCGAAATCTACAAGCAAGATTATAATTTGTGTAGTGTTGTAGAGGACAAGCATATGATTTACATGAAAAAAAAAACAAATAGGAACGTTTCAGGGTGTGACAATAAATTAATACACAAGATGAGTACGTATAAAGAATAATCCCTCTCTGATCTCTAGCATCCCAGCCGGCATATTCCCCTTCTCTCATTCAAAGTTTCAAAAAAAAAAAAAAAAAAAAAAAAAAAAAAAAAAAAAAAAAAAAAATCAATTCTCACCGTCCAACAAAAGTACAAAGGGCGACCGTTGGCTCCCCTACAGTCCACACTATATATAGCAATCCTCTCCCTATTTCGTTTTCAATCTCTCTGTGTGTGAAAAAACAAAAAAGAAAAAAAAGAAGAAAAAAAAGATTTTTTAAAAAAAAAAGAGAAGGGGGAAGGAGATCAAGAAAGAATCATGAGGATGATGGATGAGTTGGGGGCCGCCGCTGCCTCTTCGAATTCTACGCCCTCGTCGTCATCGTCATCATCGTTACCGAGCCCCTCTTCTGATGATTCGGCGATCTCCTACTTCTCGTTATTCCAGAATTACCCTCTGATCTCCGCCGTCGTCGGCTTCGCCATCGCACAGTCCATCAAGTTCTTCACCACCTGGTATTTAGTACTACCTTTTTATTCTCGTTGTTATGATTAGATCTGCAGTCTTTTATCTTAGTTCTCATTTCGTGCGATCAAGAATGATCCTTGATTTTAATGGCATGGTTGTACTGGAGGCGAAGGAGCTCGGAAGAATGTGCTTGGTTGATTGATTGATGTTTACGGTGCAGTTTTAATTGTAGGCCTTTTGCGTTAAATATGGTTTGTTAATTCTTTGATTTAAGGGTTTTTTAAGGAAAAAACTCAAAAAAATAATTAATTCTGAAAATTAAACTCCGCCCAAATTAATTCTAAAACCGACTCTGGCATGCTATGTCGGCGGCGAGGCAGTTCGCCCCGCCAGCGTGGTGCCCGCGCGCTCGGGGTCATTTTTGGGTTCGTCTTGCCAAACCGGGCGAACATATATATTTTTTTGTTATGTATTTGTTCATCCGGGGTTGACAACCCTAGACGAGAGAATATTTTTTTTCCCTTCAAATTTCCACACCGGACGAGTCTGACTTGGGCAAGAAATTGCCATATACGACAACCCGGACGAACGAAAAATATTTTTTTTTGAATTTTTTTAGTTTTTTTTTCTTGTTTGAACAAACAAATAGAATTAAGAAAAAATTATTGCTATTAGATCATTGAGTAGAGTGGTGAGTGTGCCCGTCTGCCACGCGGGTTACCCGAGTTTAATCCCTGACAACAACATTTTTTTACTCGTATTAATCAAAAAAAAAAATCCAAAAATTTTTTTAATGTGTCAAGATTCGAACCCACAACCTATGGATTCAAAGTCCTCCACTTTACAAACTGAACTAATGTTAGTTTGATGCAAAATATTGATGGAAAAAATAAAAAAAAATAAAAAAAACAAAAAAAACTAAAATTTATTTGTCCAGGGTTGCTAACCTTGGACAAAACAGACATGGGCAATTTTTGCTGTCTGCTTTGTCCGGAGTTGGCTACCTCAGACAAGGCTAAAATTAGAAAAAAAAATAATATTGCTTCATTCGGGGTTGCCAACCCGGACGAAGCAACACGAATAGCCATGCTGCCGATGTGATGTGTCAGAGGTCGATTTTTGGAATTAATTTGGGGGGAGGTCGATTTTTAGAATTAGTTATTTTTTGAAGTTTTTTTTTTAAAAAAAACCCCTTGATTTAATTGTGCAAAAAGATTCTAACTTTTTTATGACAAGAAAAGGAAAAAAGGGGAAAAGGGTGGACGAAATCTTGAAATGTGACGGAAGCATATGGAAGAAGAGATGAAAATTGATGCTTACAACCTTCATTGAGAAGTTGTGGTTCGGGGAAAAACTTGATTCATTGCAATTTTTACGTAGCAAATTAGAGACCCGGGACACCGCAAAACCATGAAGAAGGTTGGTTTAGTTTGTAAAATTTTGAAGAGCAATGTTCCCCTATCTGCATTTTGGTGCCACTTGTTGGAAGATTAACGTCAAGATCCAACTATTGTCCCGTGCCTTTGTCCCATGATGATGATCAAGACAATGTGCAATTTAGATTCTTGCACATAACTAACACCATTACTCAGGTATCACAACCTATCTAAAAAGCTGGATAAGAAGAGGTTCTGTAACTCAGAAGAAATTTTTGTTCTGGTTTGACCCCTAAGCTGCATGATTTCAGAGTGTGATTCAAATTTTCTCTCTGGCTTACTTGTATTCTGTGAAAAATGTGATTTCATATGGAAAAGGATATCACCTTATGGTTTATCTAGGAAAATATGGAGGCTTGGTCCTTGATTTCAGGTAGCTCTAAGTCACCGCTCAGTAGCCTTTACGTTTCCGTATCATGGCCTCCCTTGCTTACATTAAAGTTGGACAGGAGTTTGACACCACCGCATAGAGGGTAGACACAAGGACTGCTGGTGTTCATAAAAGCTTGGTCTATTCATTTTTTATGCTTTCTTGACTATACTTCTCCACAACCAACTCTATTTTGATGAGGAAAAGGGCTTAGATGACATGATAATGAGCTAAACTGCATGGCTGCGTGATGATGATACAACAAGCTTAGAAGTTCTAGGACATTTCACAACAGGATGCTGTTTATAGTAAATATATTTTTAATAAATGAATGATACATTATGCATACCTTTTGCTAAAATATGAATAAGATTTTTGAAACATATAACAGAAATTAAGATATTAGAAAATTTATAGGTCATGGATATGAATATGGTTTGGTGATGTCATTGTGCAAGGGACATGTTGAAATCAAATGATCGGATATTGAAAATGTAAATCATGATAAATCCAATTATGACTCTAATTATGGTACCAATGGAAGCTAATGAAATAAATATTAAAGTAACTAAAGATAAAGTGACATAGAATAAGGCTTGCATATCCCCGATATTAATTAAAAAAAAATCCAATGTGTATTATCTAATTTAGAGGATGCATCATCAAACATGAAATAATAAAATTGTTACTTCATAATAAAGCATTAAAAAAATTGTATTGTCCACAAAATAGCATCTTCATAAATTTCTACTTGCATGAATTAACAATTCGAACAAACCACAATTCATTTATTGAGAATGCCAGGAAAGTATGACAAAAATGCATCCAGAAAATGATAAGAAATCATGCATCTAATCCACTGAAGCATAAGCATCATAATGACTTGTTCTGGGGAATAACAATGAATTGAAGATACCAAAGGGATTTGATGAGTCTTATATTCACAAATTAGTTTCTAGATTTATGAATCTATCAACAGGTGTGTCCCGCATGTATGTCTTGAGTATTGCTTCTAGATGTTTATGCATTAGAAATTTATTAAATATAGGTGTGGCAAGTATATCCAAGCATATCTGTTCATAGCATGGTTTCAAATATTGTCTGATTTTATATTAATAATATCATAATGGATTTTGAGGTAACCAATATGATATTAACCCTATAATATTGGACAATATTGGGGTTCATATGGCCGATATTACAATCTTGATGGCCGATATTACCAATATTGATACTAAACTATTGGTTGACACCAATACCGATACCGAGATTTTGAACCATGGTTCCTAGTATGAAAAATCTCAGGATTCATTTTGGTGCAACATGAGAAATGACAATGTTATGTGTTAATATGGAAGACTTAACAAATCTGGAAAGCTGTTAGTCTAACATCTTTTATAGCACCTTGCAGCTTGATTCTGCCTGCTAGGTCCTGGACAATCTAGTACATGCCTTGGTAATTAGGAGTTTCCAAAGACAATGGTTAATGATCCTTATGAAGTCATTTGATTGCTAGATACTTGGAGAAGCAAATCATAGTTGCTACAAAGAAGGAATATTGGATTTTTAATAATGATGGTTTCTATTTATGAATCTTTCTTTGTTATCATTGTGCTACTCTATCTTCCTTGAAAAAAACATTATCCATTTCTTCCAAATACTGTTAACCATGGTTTTGAAGAATTGGCCAATATGATACTATTAAAGTCCCTCTTCCTGCACTGAAACTCCAAAGTTTGATGAAGGTTGAGGAAAATATTTCTATATTCTAATATGTCCCCGCAGGTTGAGCACCTTTTTTATGGCTCAAACTTGCAGTAAGATTTTTTTCACATCCTCCTTCTAAATGTGCGCCCGGGTGAGAATTGAACTTCGGTTACTTTGATACCATATTAAACTCTTTTCATTACACCAAAACTTTGAAGTTTTGGTGAAGGTTGATGATAACACTTTTATTTTCTAATAGATACACATCAGCCATATTGTATCAGATTTAAGCACGTTGATTAATCGATACCCCAAGTATTAGCTGATAGTGGCTGATATAAGGAGATGTGGTGTCTGAAGTACCAAAAATGGAAATTTAACTTATTCCATATAATGGTCGAATAATCATCACCTGGTCGAAATAATCACCACTTGGTCGAAATAATCACCACTTAATGATAATTTTTTTTAAAGCCAACACCCTCAGGTGTCAACAACTGAAATCTTTCTTTCTGAGATCCACAATAGAAATCTAATTAATTAGAAAATAAGTAATACTTTGTTGAATGGTTGTTGGGTTATCTTTAGGTTAAGTTCTTTATATAAGTAAAACACTTTTCTTTGTATTGGTTTTGACTCATAACTTGCTGTCAATTGAGCTTTAAACTTGGGTTAAGCCTATTACAGATCTTAACTCCTTTAATATTATTAGAACTCGCTAAGCATGTTAAATAAGTAATAAAAAGTAACTTTAGAATTGATTTCTCAAACTTTCAACTTCTATAGTTATTTGTGAAAGTTAGATTATTCATATAAGATATTTATTTTGAAATTATTGCCATGTCAACTATCAACTATTGGATTATGTAAGCTTTTATCGAGACTTGGTCTAATCTGCTTCCATTAATAGATAAACCATGCAAAATATTGCTAATTGTCTTTACTATTTTTTTTGTATGTTTAATGTTTGCAGCCATTCAATAATTCTGATCTGAAATTGCCGAAACCCACGATACCGATACCTGAAAAGGTGAACTGGAACCTTGATTGATAATGATATTTCAAACCTCGCTCTTAACAGATGAATTTCTAGCTATGGTTTATCTTTTCACCTGTTACTTCATACTTCTTGGATCATCTTTACAGTCTTGAATCATCATTAGGGCCTCCTTCCATGATGAAGAAACATATTGCAATAGAAAATCATTCCTTAGCCATCAGTGTCCAAGGTAACATCCTTGAGGAGGGGGAGGCTGATACACAGAGAGTAGCCCATCATGTAGTCATAAGAAATGTTTCTTTACTCAGACAGTTCAAATCAACATCTTAAGCTTTACAACAGTGTTTCAGCCACTGTTCAGAACATCTTTCTTATATCTAATGATTGTGTTGCAGTTCTAGTAGACAAACCTCTATGTCTAGGAGAGAGCAGGAAATTTTAAGCATGGAAAAAAGAAAGTTCTCTATGGGTTTGATACTGCCAAGAATGCTGTTGTGCTGTCCAGTAGTCCATGGACCCCATTCCATGGTTAACTTGAAAACCTGAGTTTGAGTTAGATGAGAACTTGGCGTCCTGATGCTCTATCCTCCACTGCCCACTTATCCAATTCCATGAATCTCACTCAATCTTGAATGACCGAGAGTTGACCGTGATCAGAAATTCTAGACAGAAGTATTAGCCAACAATCTGATGGTCCTTGTGGAGATATCTGTGATGTTTATGGATCTTTTTGCTGTATTTTGATGAATATATTTCCTACTTTTAATTATGAACGAGCTTAGCTCATGAAAATTTCCTTGTTGGCTGGTTTTGGGCTTCTTATTTATAAATTCGCCATTTGAACCATTTCAATTTCATTATGCTGTAATCATTGAATTTGAAAGGCCTTTGTGAATTTGGTAGGAGAGGATGCAGGATCATTTCACATGGTTTTAGCGGGGATTTTTGTGTCAGTACTTTAACATGATCTATTCCATCTCTTCTTTGCCTGTAGTTCCTTCCCTATCTTTGAATGTCTCTTCATTTCATCTTCCCTGATCTATCCTTTTCTAATATAATCTTGTAGTTGAATTGCATGTTCCTACCACATGGTGGTATTGTTTTTCTCATATTGACATTTTTATTGCACTTGTCTTTAAGCTCAAGATGTACTTGCACTTAGATTTCTTGCTTGTTACCTGAACTAGAATTCTCAGTGTTCAAAAAAGAAATGATATGGTTTGTTTAGACAATGTTGATCAATATGAAGCAAGGACATATGCAGACACCGTCTACTACCAGGAAGAATCAGAGTTTTCATGCACACCACATGCACAAAAAGAAGAAAACAAGCAGCAAATATGGCCTTGGCAAAGTTTATGCCTGTCATTGAACTTGCAATCAATAATAACCACCAGGTGCTGAAAGACCACGGCCACGGGTACTCAGTTGGATTTTCTATGTCCACTGAACTAGCTGTTTCAGTCATGGTTCACAGTCGTGGTCTCGGCCGCCGACTCGGCGGGCACTGAGACGGATCGGTCTCGGTGACTCGGATCGGTATCGGGCGATGCGCGTAAACGCTACATAGAAAGCTAAAAAATTCTGAAAAATCACGATAATATTAAAAAATGTAGACATCCATATTCATGTATCTCATGTCCAAAATATATCACCTAGCACACTAAACATAAAGCGAAAGTATAAATACACGCATCGTCGGTAGAAGCATATCAAAATACATGTACAATATAGTAATTGAATAAACTACATTCATAAATACATGCTAATGTAGTTATTTCCACATTGAATTGTGATGAGGCACAAAATTATCATCATAATGCCGAATCGACCGAGTCAATTCCGATTCTCGGCCTAGTCAGTCTCCTCTGAGTTGGGTCGACCGACTCGTGACTCAGACTCATCTCGGAGTGGGCCGAGACGGATACGACTCGGCCGACTCGTCTCCGACTTGGCCGAGTCTTTGAACCCTGGTTTCAGTATATTGTATTATACTAAGAAAAGTTCTGTAGCCTTATCTTCTAGTTGCGAGAAGTGGCAAATAACATTACTATTCTCCTGATTTTACAATTATTTTTCTTAATCTGGGAGAGCCAATGGGGATTTTCTTTACGAACCTGGTCGACTAGAAAATAGGCATAATAGCTATTAGCTCGAAGAGATTCAAATGCATGTAAAAGAGGTGGAGGTGCATCATGAACACAGACGATTAGTATTGGACTCATTGATCAATGCGATCTGACAGACCACCCAGTATTTCAGGCAACTAAAAGGATGTAAATTTGTGTCAATCAGACTAATAGATGTGTAAAGATATATCTAAATTTTTTGATGGGCACATCTCTAGATGCATGAAAGAAATGGAGCATAGAATAAAGAACAGGAAGATCATCTGATGATGACATGAGAAGATTTCATAATAATTTTGTTTTGTCTTTGTTAACTTATGCCATTCAATAAATAGTATCAGCCACTTCTCCTAAGAGTTTTAATTTTACGTAGAATTGCAGGTACAAGGAGAAACGTTGGGATGTAAAGCAACTTGTCGCATCTGGTGGGATGCCATCATCCCATTCTTCAACAGTTACAGCCCTTGCAATAGCGATTGGGTGTCAGGACGGATTTGGTGCTTCTACATTTGCTGTTGCTATGATATTAGCATGCGTGGTAGTCACTCTATATTTCATTATTTATTTATTTAAGTTCAAATTTTACTGGACCTTAACAAACATGACCTGGTCAATCTTACAATTTGACTCCAGTAAACTTAAAAGAGTCCTTGATAGAAGCTAGCAATTTGAATATTGTTCCTCACAAGTCTATCCTACATCAGGATGAAGCTAATCCCTGTGAATTTACACATAAACCATGTAATGTTTATAGTCTATTACTTTGCTTTATGTGGCGCTACATGTAAGCTTGCACCAACGATTTGTTCCAAGTTTTTTTTTTCGATTCAATGCAAAAAGTACTATCCTTGTAAGGAAAATTAACCGTTTGTCTGGATTTTTTATATATCCTGGATATTAGGCATGGTATACATAAGATGGTTTAAATTCTTTATCCATTTGGTCTATAATGGGCAAAGCTTGAGAAATATGCTCCACATGTTGAAACACAATTCCTGGTCTACCGAAAATGTTCCACTAGTTATCATTTTCCTTTATTGTTAATCAAATTTCATATAGAACTTTTTATTAAATCTCACCAACTGCTTAACAGCTTGCCCTTTGGATGGACTGTTCCAAAAGGTAAAATTTAGTTTCAGAGCAACTTGAATTTCAATAGAGAGCTAGACAAAAATTAATTCAAATATGTTAATAAGTCGGGTGTTGCACATGAGAGTGTTTGCATATGAGTGATGTAGTGGGTTTAAGATTTTTTTGCGGATTTCAAATAGTTGGGGCAAGTTGTGATAGTTTTATTTTGTACATGAGTGATGTAGTGGGTGTTAAGATTTTTTGCAGATCCCAAATAGTTGGGGAAAGTGGTGATAATTATTATTATGGTAATTTGCATATATAATCAACCCCACAAAAAATTATGTATTTTCACCTCCTTTTCAGTCTTAATTGTGAACTTAATCTGCATCATAATTATGAATCATTTTCCTAATATAGTAAGTATTTCACTTTATGGGTAACTATCGTCGCAAAGTTTCAAATGTCTGTGTCAAGTAACTGATGCATTGGCTTGAACATTATAAAGTGTTGATGCTTGACACATTAATATTGTTATGTAACCTTGTGAAATAAGCCCACAGATCTTTCTAATTTCTAATTAGAAACTTGATTTATGTTGCTCACTTTTGTACACTGCATTACTATTAAGAATATCTATATGGTTGGCTAGAAATAATTAGGCTTCTTGCCAGCAGTTTGTCAGATTCAAACCTCATGCCATGAACTTTCCATTAGTAGTTTAAATACCTAGTAAAAGGAGAGCTTTTTTTTTGAAGATGTACTTTCAGCTTGAACTAATTTGTCCTATTTCCTTCTGAACATGCTAGGTAATGTATGATGCTGTTGGTGTTCGGTTACATGCCGGGAAGCAGGCAGAGGTATGTTTTCATATCATTGATAAATTAGGTCATTATTAATACTTAAAATGACTACAAAATACAATTACATAAAACCATGAACTCTCCTATAAAGACTCAAACAACACCAAATCCTACTCAAATTTATTACTATTAACTCCAAACACTACTAGGACTCTATAACTCTAACGCTATTAGTAATAAACAACTTTGTTAAATAACTAATCACTAATTATCTAATATCTCACGTCAAACTCATGATGGCATAAAACATCGAGAGTTTACCAAAAAAGAAACTGAAAGAGTGTTGAAACTATTGAAATGCTGAAAATAACTACTGAAAATGTTGAAATTTCTAAAATGTTGATGCTAAGTGAAGAATTGCTACTGCTGATGTGAAACTGTTGAATTGTTGATGCTGAATACTAAATCTGCTGCTGAAAAATTATGAAAATCTTGATGCTGAAAGTGTTGAAATCAGATATGAAATGGGTCTGGATGCAAAACAGGTTGCCGGGTTGACTCTGATGCAAAACGGGTCAGATTTTTTGTAATTAGATCTGTTTCAGGTTGGGTTGCAATGGGTTAGTTCCTAATGAATTTGCTATGCTACCAATGGAGAATTGCTTCTCATCTCAAATTGAGGAATTAGATCCGCCCAAATCTTGAATTGGTTGGATACTAAACTGAGCTGAACCGTGAATGAAACCAAAGCTAAATCAGAAATCTAAACTGTGAACTAAACTGAAGTCGAACCAAACTAGGGTTGAACTGAAAATTTGAGACGATTGTGACTGTTGCAGACCGCAATGGGTTGCGGACATCACGGCTATTGCAGATTATGATGAGTTGCATATCAGATCGAACAGGTTGACACTCACGATGAAACTCAATCGCTATGACAGAACTTGATCGCGAAAGAACTTGCAATGCCAAACCTCGATCAAATGAAGTAGATCTAAAGAGGCTGGCAATAGATCTGAAGATGTTTTTCAATGCGAAGGACCACAAATAAGATAACGAAGACAAACATAATGCGAAGAATCACAATTGGAAAGAACCTTAGCATAGTGGTTGCGGTGGATATTGAGAACAATGACAAATTGACAAAGACAAAGAACAATTACCAAAGAACAAAAAGTGTTGAAGAAAGAAACGGAACTGCGGAATAAGACTAGTTTCTGATGCAGTTGCAAGGATCGCTGAAGTTGTAAAGTTAAAATATCTCACAAAAAGATAAATGATTTAGATGTGGAAGCAAACAAAAGAAGTTGCAGATGTGAACAAAGAAACCCCAAATAAAATTAACAGTTGCGTGTGTGAGAAAGATTTATTTTGTGATTACCAAAGATTTAACAAATCATCAAACCTTGTTCCAACACTGTGATAAACTTTGAAGGTAAACTAGAAGAACCACTTTTTTATTATTTCTTAAAAGAACTACAGAACATATCGAACCACAAGCACTCCTCTCCTTTTAAAGGGTCAAACAAAATCAAACCCTACTCAAATTATTACTATGACTACAAATACTACTAGAATTTTATGACTCCAAATACAAGAATGACTAAATAAATTCTATTGAAAAACTAATTACTAATTATATTTATTAATCACGACACAACTGAATACCCTGGATAATGATTCCGAGTTATTTTTCTAATTGAATATTCTCTTCACAGTTTCTATAGATATTTTAGGGTGTCAACGGGTTCTTATTCCACCAGGTAAGGATTTCTAACATACTGGATGAAGATGAGTAACCCACGGGGAATAGGAAATAAATAGAGAGAGTTCTTAATTGTAATCTGTATATCTAAATGTTCACCATGTAGTCTCCTAAGAAATCTCCCATGTAACCCAAGAGTAAGGATTGCTTTGGGATACTCTCTTAGATGCACTGATGTGGATATCCAGTCGCATCCCTGGCGCGCGTATATCAGCGAAGAAGAGACATATCACATCTATGTTGTTCGATTAGTTGTAGTTTTTATTCTATTTGAGTTGATTATATTTTTTCTTATTGTTCAGTAGTTTAGTCCCATATTAATTGGAAACTCTTTTCTATGTTTTGTAAAGCCTATTTAAAAGACTTCTTTGCTAATTAATGAAGTGATGAATGTTTAATTATTTTACTAAAACTTTGTGAGCGATTTTCCTCTCTCAATTTTTTTTCTTTAGGAGTGTGAAACTCTAGAAAATCCTAGTTTAGGAGGGTGAACCCCAAACTAGTCTATCCCTTTTACCATCTTCAAAACTTTAATTTAAAATCATAACCTAATCCTCTCCCTCTTTTCCCCTAGTCGCTTGCTCCCATTGCCCGTTGCCTCTGCTCCTTACCCCGCCCCTTCTCCGCCTGTCGTTGTTCCCTTGCTGTTGCACCACCTGCGCCCGCCCGCTCCTCCTCGCGCTACCACCTCTCTTCCCCTCTTCTCCTTGCTGCGTCGCCGCCTCCCTTCCATGTCTCACGCGCTGCCTCTTTCCCCACCCCGCTGCCACTGCTGCCTGCCTTCTTCATCTCTGATGTCACTGCTGCCTTCCCTTTCTCCTTCTGTTATCGCGCCATCTACGCCACTGCTTCCCCTTCCCCCATTCCTGCCTCTCTACCGCGCCGCTTGCACCCGCTGCCCCTCATCTCTTTCTCACCGGCACCCGCCTGCCCTCACCGGCATCGCCAATTGCACGCTTGATCAGATTAGGGAAGAACAATGTGAACCCAACTCGGGTTCAAATCAGAATCCAACCGACTACAATACCCGAGTCCACTTGATCCAAACCCGATCCGCAGCAGCAGTGCAAGACCTACTTGATCTAAACCCGATCCGCAGCTGCAGTGCAGACTCAGATGCGAACCTGATCCGCAGCTACAGTGCAGACCCGGATCCGAATCCGAGTCAACTGAGAGACCTGGATCTGAATTTGGACCTGCAACTACGAGCAATCTAGATTCGCTTGTAGAAATAGACCCTCTAGCATTCCAGTTTTATTTTCGATTATTTCTCAACCATCTGGAGTTCGATTCAAGCCATTCTCAAAGCATTGGAGTCATGAAAGACAACCCTACACATCCGAACAGATATCAGGACACTGAGGTTAATGTGATCATCAGTATGTGAGTTTTCTGATCATAGTCATTTAATTACAGACTAGTCTCTAGGATTTTATCCACCTACTGTTGTCCACATATTGTTGAGCTTGTGTGTAACTGCAACATGTGATACATTAGTCTTGATATTGATTATATGATTTGCCTGCATAACAAAGCTAGTATCTTTAATTTGTTTAAGATTGAAATTGTTTAGTCTGCACATACTTCTTTTGTTAAATCATCTACTAGCATTATTAGTTTAATCTCTCTTACGCGAAGATTATCGTTTATTGTTGAAGCGTAGTTTTAATATTTTTATCACTTATTTCTTATCACCGGACATGTTTCACATCATGCACACGTATAAAAGGGGAGTATTAAGTGTTAAGTTTGTTGACATATATTGTTTGCTCATCATCCGTCAGCATAAGCTTTTGGTTGAAGTGATCATCTGACAGTTCTAAACATTTTCCCATTTGTAGCTCTTTGGGTTAGACATAGTTGAATTCTTGTCAACCAATTTTTTATCTTTTAGCAAATAGAAAGTTCTTCTCTTTATCTTGTTTCCGCTGTGTCATCCTATAGATAACTGGTGGGATGAGACATGGTTAACATTTCTTGAACATGTAACTCTGATTCTGGTATAGTTTTTTGAAAAAAATTGATTTTTCTATTCATAGTTAATATCTTTTACATAAGTATTTTTAGTCAATTCTATAATCCTAATGCTAATAGCTTTTCAGGTGTTAAATCAAATTGTATATGAACTTCCAGCAGAACATCCTTTGGCAGAAACGAGACCACTGCGTGAACTTCTTGGGCATACTCCCTTCCAGGTTTACTGAGACACTTTATGTTTTACATAAAACTAATATTTCAATACAATGCTAACTTGCTATGAGTCCTCTTGTTTTGCATGTAATTGTGCACAAGTATAGACACATATGAGATTCATGCAAACTTCATCAATGGATTGTTGTAGACATTCTAGATACCTTTACATAAGATTCTTTTTCCATGTTTTCAAAAAATCGTCCGATTCCATATATACCGGCAATATCTTATTAGGTTTTGAGGTATCCGATATGATATTAACTTTATAATATCACCTGATTTTGGTCGATATGGCTAGTACTGCTGATGTTGACGGTCGATATTGACGACATTGATACTAGAAACCATTGGCGGATACCAATACATAAACCGATAATCAGATTTTAAACCATGCGTGTTTACGCTTGAATATCTTTCATTTTATTACTGCACGTAATATCTATAAGGATAATTATAAGTTTTGTGATTATACGTGATTTAATAAAGCACTTTACCTTGTTAACCTTTACATAAGGCATGCTCTGGATTCAATTGTGTTGTCAGCATGGTTATTTTATGGTTTGCAACACTTGATGACCCAACTTCAGCTGTAAAGGTATGATTTTGAACAAAAACAAGCTAAATGCAAAATTTATACTTTATGACCACAATTTAGAGTTAAGAAAATTTAAGAAGTAAGATAACTATAAAAATACATGATAAACCTCAAATATTTTTTTAAGCATGAACTGGACTATCACTTTTTGGAATGCTCAAAATTAGTATCATTTTTTCACAAACTAAGCTGATCATCAGCTATAACATACTAATTGTATTTAGTGGTAATGTGTGAAATATTGAAACAATAAGACGTCTTATCAGAAGGCTATTACACTTTGCATCTTTGTTTTTCCCTGATCTTTTATCCTTTTTTTAATGACTTCATGATAAACTGTTCACTTCACTAGTCACATTTTGACGGTTAAGCAATCCAATCATAATCTTATCTTACAAACTTAATAAATATCAAAGATGCAAAACACTAATGACTAATGAAATGCAAATTCATGCTAAGATATGATGAAAATATGCTCTTTTGTCATTTTGAGCGCTTCCAAATTTTCTATTATTTTTCTGTGATACTCTTGATTAGATGAACACATCTCTTCCATATATTATATAATTCAAGACATGAATAAAGATAGATGATTATGCATTCTAGAACAAAAGGAGAATTTGATTAAATAAAAGATTACAAGCCTTTAATTTTTAGAAATAACTTCAGAAATATGTTTTTTTGTTAAAAGGCATATTATAGATTCTTAGTCTTATAGAACATCTGTTTCTTTATAACATACATTGTAATATGAGCCCCTATATACGCTGACATACATATATGAGTAACCACATGTTATGCACTATGGAACCAACGTATCATGCCCATTGAGGGCGTTAGCACGGTGCAAGTCATACTACACACTGAAAGTCAAATCCTTGTTATCAAGTCTTTCATTGTCGAGCCACTGTAATTATTTCCCTTTGTACTTTGTTGCAATGCTTGATTCTGCTGGTATCCATGGGGAGCAGAAAGCTAATAGAGGACATATGACCCGAGGCTGAAAATATGAAATTTACTGATCTGGTTAACAAGTAGTAAATGTCATGTTACCTAGACACCTGCTTTCTAGAAAGAAATTATTCTTATTAATTTGACATGTATCAGGTGGTTTTCACTTCCAAGCCCTTGAATTTTCTTTATGGAAATAGTTAGATCAGTGAATAGAAAACAAAATGAACATGCGAATCTGAAGAAGTGATGCAGGGAATGAAAAGTTAAGGATCAAGTGAAGATAATAGTTTTATCCTGACCGTTGTACTATTTTACAGATCATTGTTTTTTCATCTTTTTTCTACTAAAAATATTATTTCTGATACATAAATGAAAGTAAATATACATTTAAATGTGTAATGAGGATGAATAGTGTTTGAGAAGTGTCTAGAATGGGTCCAAGGTCTCAGAAGTGTACAAAATAACAAAATCTGACATGTATCAGGTGGTTTTCACTTCCAAGCCCTTGAAATTTTTCTTATGGAAATAGTTAGATCAGTGAATAGAAAACAAATGAACATGAGAATCTGAAGAGTGATGCAGGGAATGAAAAGTTTACAGGATCAAGTGAAAATAAATAGTTTTATCCTGATGGAAATAGTTAGATCAGTGAATAGAAACAAAATGAACATGAGAATCTGAAGAAGTGATGCAGGAACGAAAAGTTACAGGATCAAGTGAAAATAAATATTTTATCCTGATCGTTGTACCATTTTACAGATCATTGTTTTTTCATCCTTTTTCTACTAAAATATAATTTCTGATACGTAAATGAAAGTAAATATACATTTAAACGTGTAATGAGTGTGAAAATAGTGTTTGAAAAGTGTCTAGAATGTGTTGAAGGTCAGAAGTGTACAAAATAACAAAATATATTATAAAATTGCGGTGCATTCAAGAAGCATCTGACATGAATTTGAGGAGTGTCTAAGAAGTGTAATGTGTCACACACATGCGCAACATGGATAATACTTCATGATAGAAGTGTATCTGTGTTACATAGCTGCTTGAACAGAGAAGAACAGTAGCACTTCACAGCGGCACTGATGACTGCTAAAATATTGGTATTGGAAATTTGTAGCTGTATGGGTTCTCTCTCTCTATTGATAATGACAGTTTTATGGATCATGGTTTCATTATAGTGTTGTATGTATACCAACCTGCATTTCCTAAGATGATAAAACAAATAGTTTACACCCTTGATAGTTCATGAGCGCTATATGTAGATTGCGACACACAATATAAGAATAATCTATGTTAGCTCACACCATCAATTGCTCTCTTTATAATTTATTAATCTCTTTGTAAAGTATGCATAGAACAGACTTACCATCAATGCATGAATCATTAGGAAAGCACAAGATGTCTAAGACGATTGAAATTTCTGAACTACCACTCCAATGTAAATTCAGAAAGTAAATATTTGGGGAAGTCTAGAAGACAACTTATTTATATGAGGAATATCTTATTAATCATTTTTTAAGTTTATACTCAAGAAAAACCCTCTAGTTTAGATAAATATGCAAATAGGTGAAAGAAGACAGATGGTAATGAGCAATAGTTTAGATTGAGGCTTGTTATAACCTAGGAGATATCTTGATTATGAAAATAACTTTTGAGAGGAACTTTAACATGCTCTGTGCGATAGAAGATGATACATCCTAATTAGGAATGATGCCCTTATTTATAGAATAGAAATAATACATGCCAAACATATACAGACGCGCGCGCACACGCACACAGAGGTTTGCTATTGTCGTATCCTAATATTAAAATAAGTTGGTCCAACCAACATTGAAGGAGATAGAAGTTAATTAGATATCAAATTTGATACTTGACTAACAAGAAACTACCTAGTTGACAATCAATTTTGTATCTGCATATATTATTTGGCCAATAAATATGCAGCCACAAGTAGTTATCCAGAAATAACAAAAGCTTCTTTTGTATCTAAAATGAGATTGGTTTACTAAGCAATGAAACTTTATAGATCTTCTTATGGCAATCAGTCGCACATGCAAAGAACAATAGAGAAGCAAGCACCACATGAAACAACAAAATAAGTTACCAACAAAATAATTACCACAAACAGGGTGAAGCATTTTAAATGTCTTAATAGCCACCTTAACCTTGAAGGAAATTACATTTATTCAAAGAAACAAGGTGTTTGAGTCATTAAATAATGGCAATAGATTCATATCACTCTCTCCCGAGTCCAATTTGTGTAAATGCCTTTCCTTTCTAATCACAACCAATCTTCGTCCTTTGCTGACAGAAATAATAAAAGGAAAGTATATCATAAGATACCACCACCTTAGTTTCTATGGTAAATTGCTCAGAAATACCCTAATGTTTCACTACCTTTATGTAAAAATGAATTAATTTTTTTTCCCAAGACTTTACCACCTGCAAAATGACAAGATAAACAATAACAAC
Source organism: Agave tequilana (assembly GCA_038442645.1). NCBI lineage: Eukaryota > Viridiplantae > Streptophyta > Magnoliopsida > Asparagales > Asparagaceae > Agave > Agave tequilana. The sequence goes on from JAVJIF010018459.1 coordinate 39,663, forward strand.
AACAACAACTAAGCCATATGTCCCAAGTATTTGGGTAGGCTACATGAACCAAAAGAGAATTACGCCGGATCGGGCACATGGATCAGCTTTCTCCACTCATTCCTATCGAGCAATATGCCTTCACTAAGATCTTTAGCCTCCTATATCTTGTCGTATTACCTCCATCCATGTTTTCTTCGGTCTCCCCTGCGCTCTTTTAACCTGCCCTAAAATGATAAGATAAACGTAGGGAGAAAATAAAAAACATCGCTGCTGCAAATAAGAATTTGCATTACTTTATAATGATGAGTTAGGGTTTTTTTCAGGGAAAAATGGCAGGGGTTAAAATATTTGAATGTAGAAATGAGAGAAGATGGATTTAGAAAATGCTCTTGAATGTATAGGAAATTTTTTTTCTAGAAAGGATTTTGATGGATTCTAAGAGTGGTTTGAACATTTGAATATAAAATAGATGTCCATAAAAGCTTTTAATGTGTTCTAAGTGAAGTTTGGAACTATCGAATTGAAGTGAGTTTTGATGGATCTCGAGAAGATGGATAAAAAGACACGAATGGCTGAGAAGAGACTAGAGGACTTAAATCCATGAAGAAAGAAATTAATTATGAATAACACCCATGCATTTCTTTGTTTCTTTCTTTTATTTTTCAATTGATTGATGAGTCCCTATGTGCCTTCCCTTGTAATTGTAAATCCATAGCCACTAATCTGATCTATATCAACAATAAGTGAACGAGCTACACCATAATAGAAAAGATCTAATCAAGGATCTTTATTCTCGATAAGAGGAATCATTTAGTTTCTGATTCGTACAGTAGATCTCACATTTTCAAAAACATTACTAGGTGGCTAAATTGTAACTACAATGACCATTGCTGGTGATATTGGCAAAGTAAAGTCTACATTTTTCATTGGACATAGCATGGTTGTTTGTCTTGTGGAATGATCCAATGATTTATACTTGATTTTAAATCACTTGAAAGCTTAACCAAAAGTCTGTACCTAGCATCTCAAGCAATTCCAAGTGTTATTGCATATTTGCACGGATATTTAAACATTATATCAGAAGAAATTTGTATTAACAGTGCCTTACTAGGGCCTAATTCAAGCATTCATCTTCTGCATCTCTCTCAGGTTGTTGCTGGTTCACTTCTGGGCGTCGTTATAGCTGTTATAGGATACTTGATCAATCATTTGTGAGCAAATGTTCCTTCACTGGCAAAAGAGACCATGGGATATAACTCCAATTGCTGACACCCACAGAACAGGAAAGATGGCTGCGCTTTAAACCCGCACCTGCAATATTGTGATTAGTACTGATCATAGCTAGTTGCGTCTTGTAATTGGGCGTGTTCATCAATTCAATGAGATTCTTTTTGTGACCACATTGCCATTGCTCATGCATGTTGGTCAAGATTTTATCTGAAAGATGCCTGTCATTTTCCCCATGTAATTAACAATTCTTTGTACACGTTATACGTTTATATGGAAAGTAATGCTTGTGCAATCTTCATATTCTCAAAAATCAGTAATGTACATTGGACTGAGAACTCAAGTATTTGTTGGTTTTCTTCGTATTTAGTTATGTTATTATGCAAGACGAGCTTACACATTGTTTGACATGCAAGAAGGATGATCAAATTTCTACCATCCAAGTTAGTCTGATATTAAAGCAAATATAGGGTATAAAATCTGCTCGAGTTGCTTGAGGTCATCCAAAGTTCCACCTGATGCAACTATGCAAAAAAAAATATATATATATATATATTAGGTTCGCCCTGATGAATGACAACATTCGCTGAGGGGAACTGCATTCGACCTCAATACAAGCATCGTCAGAGCGAACAGAACAAGAGGTATGAAAAAACCAACCTGTTCAGTCTTATTACACCTTTGAATCGATCCTTCACGACTCAGTACACTTGCAACCTAGTATTAACATCATTCATTCAGTAAGATTTTATTTCGTAGTAGCAGCACAACAGTAGGCAAACACAGCAACAAGAACTCACAGAAAAACTCCGACAGAAACCCCTGGAGAGCATCAACTGCATTGTTCTCGCTCTCTCTCTCTTTTTTAGAGCCTTGCTGATGCTCTGGGGTGGTGAGTCACAGTCTGGTTGCAGGCATCCAGAGTCAAGAAATCATCCAGCACCACAATTGTGTAAATCTTACCGGCTTCTCTGTACCTCCCTCTCTGAAACTTCTGTTTCCCGACCTCCCGATGGCATCTGCGGCTTCGCGCTTCGCGGTGTGGATCCGGTTGGCCCGGTTGCCCATGTTGGCCGTGAAAACATCAAGGATGGCCGGGATCAGGCCGGGTGGGCAGCCCACGTGCCAGCATGGCCTGCACGAACTTCTTGTGGCTCGTCTTTCCGGACTAGTTCGAGGGCCACCTCGTTGGCGTTAGGAGCACCCTGACCGGAATCTGAGCAGCCTGTATTATTGAAAAAGCTTAAGCTGTTAGGCAGTCGGCTAACAAATATCACCAATGCACATACTTTGCACTTAGAAACATACAATAACCCCCACGGCGTGGACTCCATGACAGTGATACGTGTGGATAAGGAGATCGGAGTAAGCTCTCATGAAGTGCTGCACCACCCCGACCTGACCCCCGTTGGGAAGAAGGCGGTCCGGGTGGGCTTGTAAGGTCTTGACATAGCTGAATATGTAGTCCCATCGCCCACAGTTGTGTCCAACGGAATGGTCCCTTGGCTCATACAAAATCTCATTGTAGTGGTCAAATTGATCGGCATCAAGATCAAGACACATGTCCCTCCTCATCAAGACCATGGGCTAACAAATATCACCCATGCACATACTTTGCGCTTAGAAACATACCATGCCTCCCCACGGCGTGGACTCCACGGCAGTGATACATGGGGACGAGGAGATCGGAGTAAGCTCTCATAAGTGCTGCGCCACCCTGACCTGACCAGGTTGGGAAGAAGGCGGTCCAGGTGGGCTTGGAAGGTCCTTGACATGGCTGAATATGTAGTCCCATCGCCCACCGTTGTGTCCAACCGATTGATCCCTTAGCTTATACAGAATCTCATATAGTGGTCAAATTGTGATCGGCATCAAGATAAAGATATATGTCCCTCCTCATCAAGACAGTGGCTAACAAATATCCCAATGCACATACTTTGCGCTTAGAAACATACCATGTCCCCCACCGCATGGACTCCACGGCAGTGGTACGTGCGGATGAGTAGATCGGAGTAAGTCTCATAAAGTGCTGCGCCAACCCACCGACCCTGGTTGGAAGAAGGCGGTCCGGGTGGGCTTGGAAGGTCCTGACATAGCTGAATATATAGTCCCCATCGCCCACAGTTGTGTCCCCGAATGGTCCCTTAGCCCATACAGATCTCATTGTAGTGGTCAAATTGTGATCGGCATCAGGGTCAAGACACGTATCCCTCCGTATCAGAAACTCTCAAAGACGAACAACAAGTTACGCCAAGCAAAGCTTTCCTCCGGAACATCTCCCAGCCATTCCCGAAGATATACATCCCCTCGAGAGTCAATCATTGCGAGAGCACTCATCCTCCCAAGGACTCCATCACCCCGAGAGATATTCATCACGAGGAATCACTGCCCGAAGATCGTTCCTCCTCTTGAGAACATCACGTAATCACTGCCCCGAAGATCGTTCCTCCTCTCGAGATCATCACGGCCCTGAGATCATTTTGTTCTGTCCCGAGCAAAGTGCAGCTTCAACCAACACCATTAACAGCCGCATTATGGAGTCTGTTACGCCGCCAGATCATCCCATACTTCAAACTTGTAACAACTCCTACTTCAGTGCAGACTGTTACAGAAAATAGTAGGAATCACTCCTGCGATCACAGACATAATTCAGGCCGTTACGAAAAAAATCACAACGTGTAGAGTGGTGCTGACATTCTCAAATGTATATCTCTCTTTCTGCAACCAACGGAGGTTAGCTTGACCCTTCATCAGGTTCTCCCAGCTGGGTGAGAGTGCATCCTCAAAATCTGCCTGTATAAATCAAACATCTGTAAAAATTCCTAGCTCTACTTTAAATCTAGAGTTTAATTTTTACCATGATTTAAAGAAAGAATATAGATTGATTAATTTTGAGTTTGGATTTATTTCCTCTCATCTGCACTAAAATTAGAGGATGGTTTTAGAAAACAGTGAGTTATCTACTGTTGTTGAATAGTTATAGTTTTTTTTGTTATAATTTCTTTTTAAGTGTAAAGTAATTATGAGTGTAATTCACAACGAGAGAGTGATCTCAGTTACAAAAGATTAAATCAAAGTGTTTATAAAATAAAACATAATTAAGACTGTTGACTTGAACTTTCTTCTAATTTTTATAACAAGTAGCTAAGATTTTCAGTATACTCTCTAATTCTTGCGCAATGACGTTTCAATTCAAATCAAGTTTTGAATTGTTTATTAGAGTTCTTAGAATCTAAACCATCCAAAAAAATTCATGTGGGGCAATATACTGGGAGAAGCCTTTCATAGGGCCATTGTCACTGGACTGACCAAGTTCAGACTCGACCTTGTAACCAGGGCTTCAATTTTGAACTTGTTTATGTTACCAGTTTACTCAGTAACCTACCGTGAACACTTTAGCTCCGGAATAGAGAGCATTGATGATCATCTTTCTCTCCACATGGCCGTAATCTCCACCTGTTGTGTGCTATGAGGACACACCACTACTTGTTGTGCTTGGCCTCAGGAAGAATCACCAAATCCCTGATCAATATCAGAGTATCAAACGCTGTACGTCAATCACCAACACAAAAGTGGGAGAGAGGAGATAGAGGAGATGGAAGAAGGTAGCACGGAGATCGGACGACCAAGGAGCGAGAAACGGCGCATGGAGCAGGCCAGAAGCTCCCGGTCAACCGGTGGAGGAGCCCGGTCGACCGTGGAGGAGGCCGGTCGGTCGACCGGCGTGCACGGGCGTGCACAAGAAGGAGCGGTCGACCGGCCCCGGTCGACCGACTGAAGTGGCCTCGTTCTCGGGTAGGCGCGGTCGACCGTGGCATGGGTCGGCGACCGCCGGTCGACAGGCGCGGCTGGACTTTCCTTTTAGGATTCGAATTCCTTTTCTGGATGTGATTGAATCCAACCTGGGTTTCCATAAATTCAGGGATTCTGTGGCTATAAATAGAGGCTAAAGGCCTCATGTATTGTATCCCACTGAAAATCTCCATTGGAAATTCCTTGAAGAAGGAATAATTTGTAATTGATTGTTGAATCAATAAAATCTCTCTCTCCCTTGCCCCGAGGACGTAGGCACGTTGGTCGAACCTCGTTAAATTTGTGCATTAATTGTTTTTCTCTGTTGGTTATTGTCCCTGGTACGTTGGTTGTTTCTCCGGCTGCATCGAGTCTCCGCCAGGAGGGCGGATTCCTCAAGGGTGGTGGTTGTTGTGTTTTTCTTCTTCCGACCCCGCTGCGCACAACAAGTGGTATCAGAGCATCCCAGGTTCGTCGTGAGATCAGCTGTTGATTCAAGGGCATCTGTTACTGATCGGCAGAGATCGTGTGTCGATCTCGGATCAGAGTTGGGACTGTTTGTGGGATCGTGTGTTGATCTTAGAACAGCGTGTGAAGATTGCTCGAGGAATCAAGTTGGTGGAGTAGATTGCTTCGGAAACTCTTCGAGGGTTTCACGTCGAGGTAAAGATCCTGTCTTTATCTAGTTTATTTTATCTAACTCTGTTTGTTTCCATATTGGTTTGAGAAATCAGTTGAGAAGATTGTTCGGTACGGAAAGAGATTTGCCGTAAAATTTCCTTGAATCAGTTGAAAGATTACAACAAAACAATATTCCGACTACAAGGGAGGGAGGATGTATGAATCTTCCCTTTGTTTAGTGCTGGGTTCTTCGTGTGGCGATGGAGAGTGAATCTTGTTCTCCGTTGACCAGATGACCGTCCTGGACCGTCGGGGGTCTTCTCTTTGACCGGTAGGGGAGTAACTCAGCTCCGTCTACCAAAACTCTCAAAGAGGAGGTAGGCAAAGAGCGGCTAGTACTCAGTAAGCTCGCTGAAGAGTCTTCTCTCTCTTGTTGGTGTCAGGCTTCTCTCTCTCTTGCCCAGAATAATCCTTCCCTTTTGATTTTATTTGCCCGCCCCACCTTCATAGCCAACAGGGCTATTTATAGGGGTCTTAGGGGGTGATCGTGCCCCCTAAAAATGCGCCTGAACGAGGGGCCACTACCCGCCATATGTGCGGTAACTGACCCCACAATCCGGGGCGGTTGCAACTGAGACGCGGGCTTCGGGCTGGACGCGCCTTGATGCTGAGACGCGGGCTTCGGGCCGGACGCGCCTTGATGCTGAGACGCGGGCTTTGTGCCGACGCGCCTTGATGTTGAAACGCGGTCGCCGAGTCGACGCGCCTTGCTGCTGAGACGCGGGCGTCGAACCAATGCGTCTTGATGTTGAAACGCGGGCTTTGGGCCTTCACGTCTGTTTACTGAGACGCGGGCTCGGGCCGACGCGTCTTGATACTGAGACGCGGGCATCAATCCCTCGCGTCTAGTGCTTGGGACTGCTGCTTTGATGGCTTGCCTGTTAGTCATTTTTAGACAGCCTACAGAACCCCCTCCAAAGTTTCCGATATTTCGCAGTTAAATGGGACGGATTTCGGAATACTTTGGACTTAAGCCGCGTTCGCTTTTGTGACTAGACTGTTGATGCTTCGGATTGGACCTTATCTGGAATTGGCCTTCGTGAGTGTACTGTTGAACTCTTTGAAGCCATCAGAGTTGATCGCGTTGAGTGTCTAGATACACAGTCTAGACCTCTCCGATTGCGTTTAGTCTGTCACGGGTGCGTTTTTGGCTGGGAGTAGTTGGTTGTCTGTTGGCGCCAGTGTACTGTTGAACTGTCTTGCAGACGCATAAGACTGGACGCAGGCTCCTTTTTGAAAAGCAGAGGCTGCTTTGAAGACGCAGCTTCCATAAAATAGACACGATGTTTGGCCAGACGCGAACTCCTTAGAGGAGACGCGATCTTCCGAACGCACTCTTGGAAATGCTGACGGGGCATGTCCGGTGCGTTTTCTGGGCGCGGACTCTATGTTGTCATGATTACGCCGCCAGCTGGCCTGGGGAAACGGCGAAATTTCGCCTTTTGGCGCGCGGATCTCGCGGTTCATTAAATGAACTGCTCCACGTGTCAATTTTTAACTCGTGGCGAGGTTGCGACGCATGATCTTTGCCACCGGAAATGATTTTGTTACACGCGTCAAGCGACGATTCGCTGCAGCGTCCCTTGGGTCACGCGCCGCGTATCTCTGCGAATCCCTGTGCCTATGTGCCTATAAAAGGCAGCAGTTTGGAGAGACTCTTCTTCTTCTCGCGCTTGCTAAGAACTTTAGAAAAACATATTCTCCTCCCTGTTCCTCTGTTTAACCTCGGATCAAATTCGCCATGGCACCAAAGATTAAGCCGACCGCTTCTTCCTCAAAGGCGACCACCACCGAGGCCCGGAGGGGCAGCTCTTCCTCTGCGCAGGACTTCGTCCTCCAAGGTCTCCAAGGTAGTATGCCGTCTAGGCAGAACTTCACCTTTAAGAACTTTAACACACAGAATGTTTGATTCCCCAGACGCAGTCTTTGGGATGATAACCGGGGCGCGGATTAGACAATCTGACGCCCAAGGACTCTGCACTTCGGGTCCTTCACTTAGAATATTTCTAACTGTGAAGGTCTCTGGACGCAGCTTACAGAACGCAGATTTGATTTTCGCGTTCTGTGTCATCAGGCGCCAATTTGATGAATCTGGCGTCTGAGTCCGGGCAGAGTCAAGTCTTGGCTTGCAGAACGCGGATTTGATCTTCGCGTTCTGTGTCATCAGGCGCCAATTTGATGAATCTGGCGTCTGAGTCCAAGTACTTTGGAATTTCATGTAGAATGCGGAATTGATCTTCGCGTTCTGTCATCAGGCGCCAATTTGATGAATCTGGCGTCTGAGTCCAAGTACTTTGGAATTTCATAAGTATTGGTTTGTAGAACGCGGAATTGATCTTCGCGTTCTGTATCATCAGGCGCCAATTTGATGAATCTGGCGTCTGAGTCCAAGTACTTTGGAATTTCATAAGTATTGGTTTGTAGAACGCGGAATTGATCTTCACGTTCTGTGCTTCTTGACGCAGAGTTGCAGGTCTGGACGCGGATTTGATAATTCCTGCGTCCAGTATCTCTTCTGCGTTTAGATTATAAACACTTAGTATTTCTCTTTACTTTTGGTAAAGCATCTGACTTAAGTGTTTTTATCTTTTTGCAGCGCCGCAACCTGCTACTTCACTCCCCAAGATACGCCATTTTGGGCATGTAGGTGGTGCTGACCGGAACTTGACCTTCGTGCTACAAAGGACTGTTCCTGTGACTGCTGACCAGTCTCCGGCTCGTGAGAAGAAACTCTCGAATGTCGATATGAGGACCCTTCGAGTGCTTATGACCGATGCAGCATTCACTACGGATGATGGCAGCAAGCTGGAGAAGCCCGCCTTATTCTTCGGGGATCGTATCCATGATGGCGGCCATCGCGTGTACGAAGGGACTTACACTTGGCTCCGTCAAATAGGGGGCAGAAGGTTCTTTCTCCCGGCCATGGAGAGGATGTACCCTATGTTCTATTTCCAGCATATGTCCGTCCCGCGGAAGATGGAATTTGACCTTGCTCGATATGCTCCTGAGGTTACTCTTGGCGATCTGGGCTCCCACTACCAAGTGCACCGTCATGACAGCCACGACGGGTCTGTTATCGGCCTTTTCCCTGGGTCGCGCAAGAGGGAGATCCCGTCTGGAGAGATACCGCACATTGGCACCACCTTCCTCAACGCATTCATGGCAGCGGAGGGCGATTATCCGGTGGCGTTCCGTGCGTATGGGTGGATCCGTTCCACGGAACATTACTGGTGGGGCAGAATGGTTGGCTTTGTCCTTACCGAGCTCGGGGATTTGCTGAGGCGCATAGGACTGTACCCAGCGGTCAGGGCTGTACAGTGGGGGATCCCTCAAAGTTCTCAGAACTTCTTTGGGATCTTAGAGCGTTACAATCCTTTGACGGGGACGTTCTTTACTCCAGTCGGGGAGATGGGCCTTGCCCTACACGAGCTGCACGAGGTCTCAGGACTGGTAACAGGGGACATGCCCTATGAAGAATATGTCCCTACCGCTGTGGAGCTTCGCCACGTGAAGGAGGAGTTTCCCCTGATATACGAGACCTACTGGGAAGTGCTATGTCACTTCCATATCTGCGGTCAGCTCACCAAATGGCGGTCGCAGGGGGTCAAGTACCTGTCTTGGGCCAGTTATTTGTTCAACAATGTGAACACCAAAGACCACTTGATCACCCGACTGGCTCCCAGCTCTGATAGGGAGATTGAAGACCGGATTGACCAGGCTTCTGAGAAGTTCTACACCACGGAATCGAACGAAGATGGTTTCGACCCCGACTTGGTTTTCGAAAGCTTCCACCATCAAGCCCGGACTCCTATCTCCGATCGGGCGCTGCTGGCAGGTTTTCTGATGCTGTGGCTAAAGCGTTGTGTGGTGCCCACGCTGCCACATGAAGTTATAGTTGCCGACGTGGTGTACCCGGCGGTGCTTCTGGCCCATGGCAACCCTATAGCTCTTCTCCCGACCGTGGTGGCTGGTATTCAGAGCGGGCTGCGGGCGCTGGCTAAAAGCTTTTGTGAGCCCCCAAAAACTGTGGATTCCGAGGGAAAGCCGCTCACGGACTCAGAGGGGAATCCAATGGTGAAGCATCCCAATCCTCGGGTCGAGCTGCCTTACACATACCTTATGGCCTGGTATGTGATGCACTGCCCCTCTTTGATGACGGCGGTGCGTTGGAAGGAGGACTCCGTCCCCTTCATACAACGATTGGAGGGTTCGAGGTGGCAGGATCCTTACATATATTACATCCGGAAGCGTCTTTCAGCCCCGGCAAACTATCAGCTCAATCGTTGCCTCCCCCAGATCCCTGATGCATCCTACGGCGATCTACTTGTCGATTCCGCCGGCCCAGATGATTTCTCGAGGTTATCCCAGGGAGCCTTCTGGTGGTTGCTTAATATTCGGCCCGGGTACATGCTTTTTCGACAAGGGACGTCATGCACCATTGAGCCATACATGCCGAATCGCTTCGCCCGACAGTTCGGCTATGACCAGCTCTATATCGGGAACCCCAATGCTCAGCTCGCCTTCGAAGGGAACTTGTTCGAGGGTGCTCGGGCCTGGTATTATAGTGTGGCTGGAGGGACAGGGACAACCTTCCGTCTACCTCTCGAAGCGCCCAAGTGCCAGATGAGTCTAAGCTATTGTACTTGGTACTCCCAAGCCGTCCAGACACCAGACTTTCTTCCGGCGTTTTCATGTATCGAGAGCATCAATGCAAGTCTCGAGGCAAGGAAGGATTCCGCTAAGCCAACGAGACTCGTAGAACAGTACCTGAAAGCCCGGAAGGAGGTCGAGAGGAAGACGAAAAGAGAGCCACAAGCTACAAAGCCACAACTGCCAAGGGCAGAGCCACGAGCGGCGAGGGCGGAGCCACCAGTAACGAGGACGGAGCCACGAGCGACGAGGGAGGAGCCGCGGACGAAGAGATGTAAGCAGGTGGTGAGTAAGCGTCCTCACCGCCCCACTTCTGTTATTGAGCCTGCCCCGAAGAAGGTTAGGAGGGACTTGGCGGCTGAAGTCTCCCAATCCGGAGCTATCTCTGCCGGAGTTGAGGCTCCTCCTGAAGACGTCGTCAGAGTTGAGGAACCTCCGGAAGAGGAGGATTTCCCCCCTTTAGTTCGTGCTTCTAAGTCGCACCGCGAGGCTGTGGAGGAAGGGGAGTTCATCGAACAACCCGTTATTGCTGCTGATGCCGAATCCCCAGAGATTGACATAATGGGCGATGAAGATGTTGAACTTCCGGAAATCTCAGCTCAGCTCAAACCTCCTTCTGCTCATGAAGGGAGAGATGAGGCACAGCAGTTGGGGTCTCCAGGCGTCTTCATCTCTAGTTCCAGGGCCGTCGACCCTAGTCCTACTACTGGGTGATTGGAGGCAAGGCTCCGATTACGGAGCTTCCTGAGCTGTCGTCTTCTTCGTTCTCGGGGGAAAGCCTCTTTGAGGACGACGTCGACTATAGCGAGGAACCCGCTCCTCCTGATCAAAGCAAGTTCTTCCATGTCTCAGAGGAGGAAATGTATGGAGGCGAGCCATCGTCTGCACCGTCAGTGGCGGCTATCCCTGTTAAAGGTACCCTTTCCCCCTCCTGTCCAATTTTCTCTTTGCATGTTGAAGAAGATGTCTTGACATTCTTCATTTTATATTGCAGGGCCAACCGGAGATGCCGAGGCTACAACCTCCTCGCATATTGAGGAGATGGTGGGAGAGTTGACTCGGCCACAGGGAATTGAGACCTCAGCTGCTGAGATGCCCTCAGAGGGGGCAGCTGCTGATACTGGGGAGCCTTTCACTCTACCAGAGGAGGAAGCCACTACTGAGGTCAAGAAGGCTCGGGTGGAGGGTCCGACGGCAGGTCCACTCCCAGGAGATTGCACAGCTCAAGTTTCAAGTGAAGCTTCTGAGGAAATCGTGCTTGCCACTCCATCATTGGTCGCGGAAGTTCCCGCAGGGATAGCACCTCCGGAAGCACCAGTGGCTGGTTCCGCTCTTGCCGTATCGGCGGTTAGCATGACTTCTGCGCAAAAAGAGCCGGCCTACACCCCTTCTTCCGAGATAGAAAGGGGGTCGGGGAGCGTTCCGGGTGATGACAGCATGGACTTCCTGACGCGCAGTACGGTGCGGCAGTTCTTTGAAGCGATGCGATCGTGCATCGACTTTATCCTTTCTGGGCGTCGTTCTTTTGACTTTGCCCGGAGATTTCTCGGGAATGTGGCCGAGAACATCGAGCTAGTCGGGGGCCTTCCTCTTGCTCAGGCATGTATGCGGGTGGTGGATCAGTTGGAGAGTGACCTGAAAGAGCTGAAGTCTTTAGACGAAGCTGACTCCCTCCACGAAACCCAAGTCATCCTGGATAGCCTCCTTTCTGCCCAAAGGCAAGAGCGACAGGAAGTGGAAGTACAAATTGCCGAAGAGGTCAGCAACCTTGAGCGTTCCCAGGCTGAATGCCAAAGGCTGATTGAAGACTCAGGGGATACTGAGCTTATCATGCAGAACACAGAGCTTGCTATTACCAACGCTCGGGCTGCCATTGCTAAGGCCAAAGCCATGCTAGCTGTCAATGAAGAGAAGCTCGTCGCCCTCCAGAAGAAGCTAGAGGAGCAGAAGGCTGCAAGGGTACGGGCTGAAGAGAGCCAGTCTGTTCATCTCTCCAGATTGGAGACTTTGCGAGCCCAGCTGGCTGAAAAACCCTGCCTATCTGAAGAGGAGCTGCGGGTCCAGGCGATGATGGAGGCTGAGAAGGCACGTCAGCATGAGATGCATCGTCTCAGGGAGCGCATCCGTTCCCTACCAGATCGAGATTTTTAGCCTTCTCCTCCTTTTTTTTTGTAACGCTCAATCTTATTTGTATAAGAGAGCGTTTTTGTATCACTTTCATATTTTTGGATATAAATAAAAGTGACACCCTCCTTTTTACTTCTTTTGTCTCGAACTCTTTGCCTTTGGTTGGACATGTAGGAGCAAGGAAGTCTCTTGATCTTTATCAAAATGATAATCATAATCTTAATAAGTCAAAAGTATTGAGGAAAGATCTTGTTCCAAGAACTTTCATGACACTGTCAGAGGTGTAAGCTTAACTTGACAGAGGTGATTTTTGGTGGACCTGCCACTTTGTGGAAGAAAGTGACAGGTGGAGTTCGTACCCCCAGGAAAGATGAACATTTATCAAGGATTTGTGCTTAACTTGATTTCAGATCAGCTGGGGATGTTGATGGAAACATTGTTTATTGGTGTAATGTTAACCAACAATGCCTCCAAAATGAATTCGATATTCTGTTGGGGAGAATATCAAATGAAACTAGACTCGCGGGGAATCTAGGGAAGTCCTTACCGTTAGAGGTGTGATATTAACTTAACGGGTTGGAAATAGTCTTGTCAGAAGTGTAATGTTAACTTGACAAGGACATGAGTTAGAGGTGTGATATTAACTTAACTCATCGACATCTCAGTTTTATAAGGGAAACTGAGGGTGTCACTGTCATAGGTGTGATGTTTAACTTAACAGTGAGGGTAATGCTAGAGGTGTAATGTTGAACTTGGCATTAGTCGTCTCGGCTTGAAGAAGTCGAGGAAAGGTCATAGCCATAGGTGTATTGTTGAACTTAGCAATGACTCGGATGCTAGAAGTGTAGTGTTAACTTGGCATCGTCCATTTCAGCTTCGATATGGAAGTCTGAAGAAAGGGTGACTGTCAGAGGTGTAATATTAACTTGACGGGCACCTGATATACTGCTTAGAGGTGTAATGTTAACTTAAACAGTAGTTTGTCAAAGGTGTGATATTAACTTGACAAGAATTGGCTCTTGATAGGAGCAATTTGAGGACCTGTCATTCTATTGATGAGAATTGACAAGTGGAATTTGAAATGCCAGAGGTATAGTGTTAACTTGGCAAATTTGAAGTTTGCTGCTCTATGTAGAGGTGACAAGCGGGGCTTGTACTCGACAAGGAGTATTCATTACCAGAGGTATAGTGTTTAACGTAGTAATGTTTGTATTTTGTGGTCCTACCATTCTATGGATGAGAATTGGTAAGAGATTTTGGAGGAGAGAGTGGAATCAGGGCCACTTAGGATTTTTAGCAAACCCTCAGCTGTCAACGGATTTGAGGTGCCTTTACCAACTACCGTTTGAGTTGGGCTAGCCATGCTATTCCCCTCAGCATGATGAGTTGTCGAGGACTTATGTTGGGCTTAGATGCCAACCTTTTCCTCTATCCTTAGCCGTCGAAGGCGTTGGATGTTTTTTTTTTTTTTTTTTTTTTTTTTTTGATCAGAGGTGTGGTATTAACTTGATCGGCAGGATTTTTAGCAAACCCTCAGCTCTCAACGGATTTGATGTGCCTTTACCAACTACCGTTTGGGTTGGGCTAGCCATGCTATTCCCCTCAGCATGATGAGTTGTCGAGGATTTATGTTGGGCTTAGATGCCAACCTTTTCCTCTATCCTTAGCCGTCGAAGGCGTCGGATGTTTTTGATCAGAGGTGTAATTTTAACTTGATCAACAGAAGAACACCATCTAGGGATAGTATTTCTTCAGGAATTTGCCATTGATTGGCATCATGAGTGTATCGCCATTAGAGGTTATGAGACGATACGATCCATTCGAGTAGACCGACTCTACTACAAATGGTCCTTCCCATTTGGGTTGGAATTTTCCCTTTGTCTTGTGCGTCATGACCATGGGTCTCCGGACGGCTAAGACAAGGTCGCCTTTCTTGAAAGTTCGCGTTTTGACTTTCTTGTTGAAGGCTCTGGTGATGCGAGCTTGATAAAGCTCGATCTGCTGCTGGGCCTGCAGACGCTTGTCGTCTAAGGCCTCCAGTTCTTGGAGTCGCTGTCGATGCTTCTCCTCTGTTGTCATCTCGGCGGTCAGGGCGACGCGTAGAGATGGAATTTGGATTTCCAGTGGGAGGACAGCTTCACATCCGTACACCAAGGAAAATGGCGTGGCTTTAGTTGGGGTTCGCACGGTCGTGCGATATGCCCATAAGCATTCACCCAGCTTATCGTCCCAGTCTCGTTGACTTTTCGAGACGAATTTCTTAAGAAGCTTGCCAATAGTCTTATTGAAAGCTTCCGCGAGGCCGTTGGCGGGAGGATAGTATGCCGTTGAAGACACACTCTGGATTCTGAACTTGGCACAGAATCTCTGGAAAGCCTGGCTGATGAACTGGGGTCCATTGTCATGGACGATCCGCCGAGGCACACCGAAGCGATAGATAACGTGATGTTTCACGAACTTGATCACGTTAGACGATTTTACCTCTTTTAGAGGAACAGCTTCGGCCCACTTGGAGAAGTAATCGGTTATTGCTAGAATGAACCGATGTCCTTTCGATGATGGTGGGCTGATGGGGCCGACCACGTCCATCCCCCACATTTCAAACGGCCAAGTAGAGGTCGTAGAGTGGAGGTACCCTGGTGCCTGATGGATGAAATCGCCATGTATTTGACAGGCATGACATCTTTTGGCGTAAGCGACGACATCGGCGACCATTTTGGGCCAGTAGTACCCCAATCTTTGGAGTCTGTTTGCCAGCTTCGGACCAGGTTGGTGAGCTCCACATGTGCCATCGTGGGCTTCTTTCAACATTTCGCGGGCCTCTTTTGATGAGAGGCACCGGAGTAGGATCCCGTCATGCGATCGACGATACAGTGTTCGCGTGATCGCATTATAGTAGAATTTGGGGGCTTTCCTCCGAATGGCGGCCGCCTCTTTGGTGTCTTCAGGCAGGATGCCGTATAAGACATAATCAATATAGGGAAATCGCCAGTCTTTAAGCTCTGGAGCGGTTGACACTTCAAGTGTTTCTTTACCGCGACGATCTCCTGTTGACCCTGGGTAGTCTCCGGGGGGAATTTTTGGACAGTATAGGTCGTGGCTATAGACGAATACCTTCTCCATTGCTCCTGCTGGGAGAGCTAGGGAAGCTGCGAGAGATGCGAGGGCATCTGCATGCGCATTTTGGCTTCGCGGCACATGGTCGATGTAGAAGTTTGAAAACTTCTCCGCCATGTGGATTGTCGCGTCGTAGTAGGGTACTAGATCTTCATGTCTGACCTCATACTCTCCGCGAACTTGGCTGACGATGAGTTTGGAGTCACCGTACGCCTCGAGATTTTTAACGCCAATCTCATCGGCGAATTGCATCCCAATCAGGAGGGCGTTGTATTCCGCCACATTGTTGGAACAGGGCTCGGTTAACGAGATAGCTCGGGGGATCACGTAGTTTTGTGGGGAGACGAGTACTACTCCTACCCCCGCTACTGTGTGTCCCTTGGGGCTTGCCCTTGATGCACCATCGAAGAAAAGTTGCCATACTTGTCCTTCAAAAGATGTCTGGGTTAGGCATACTTCGGCGACCTCATCTGGGAGGTCCTCATAAAGTTTGGCTGCCCTCGGATCCGGGTGTTCAGCTAAGAAGTCCGCCACCGCTTGTCCTTTAATGGCCTTCTGTGGCAGGAAGTGCATCTCATATTGGGAGAGCAATATAGCCCATTTCGCCAGCCGGCCATTCAATGACGAAGGCTTTGTCATGAGTAACCTCAGGGGGTTGACTTTTGATATGACATTTATGGTTTGGCCTACCAGATAGTGTCGCATTTTCTGAATAGCGAACACCAAGGCCAAACACTCCTTCTCGATCGGGTTGTACCGATGTTCGGCCCCGATCATTGTTCTACTGAGGTAGTAGATTGCTTGTTCTCGTCCTTGGTCATCATTCTGAGCTAGTAGAGCTCCCAAAGAATGATCCATCGATCGGACGTACACCAGGAAGGGCTTTCCGGATACCGGAGCTGCAAGGACTGGTGGTTGGGTGAGGTATCGTTTGATCTCCTCGAATGCTTGTTGGCAAGCATCGTCCCATATGAACGAAACGCCCTTCTTCATCAGCTTGGCGAAGGGTTGGCATCTTCCGGAGAGATTTGAAATAAATCTGCGGATGTACGCCAGTCGTCCCTGCAATCCTCTGAGCTCCCTAAGGCTTCTTGGAGGTTGCATTTCCTGAATGGCGCGAACCTTCTCTGGATCCAAGTGAATTCCGGTAGAGGTTACAACAAACCCTAGGAATTTTCCGCTGGCTACCCCCAGGAAGGACTTGGTAGGATTCATCTTCAATTGATGAGCCCTCATGATGTCAAAGACCGCTTTTAGGTCCGCTATGTGATCCCCTTTAGTGCGGCTTTTCACCGCGATGTCATCGACATAGCACTCCACCGTCTTGCGTATCTGCTGGTGGAAAATGGCATTCATAGCCCTTTGGTATGTCGCCCCTGCATTTTTTAGTCCGAAGGGCATGACGGTGTAGCAGTATACTCCTAGAGGTGTCCTGAAGGAGGTGTGCTTTTCGTCGTCGGGGTACATCTTGATTTGATTGTATCCCGAGAATCCGTCCATAAAGGACATTCGTTCGAATCCGCAGGTATTGTCAATCATAACATCTGTGATTGGTAATGGGAATTCGTCTTTGGGGCAGGCCTCGTTTAGATCGCGGAAGTCGATGCAGATCCGGATCTTCCCGTTCTTCTTAGCAACGGGGACGATGTTAGCTACCCAGTCGGGATGTTGTTCCTCCCTGATGAAGCCAGAGTCAATGAGCTTTTTGACTTCTGATTGAATGGCTTCCATTACTTCTGGACGAAACCGTCGCTGCTGTTGCTTGACGGGCTTTACATCCGGACTGATGTTGAGGCGGTGCATAGCCACTTGAGGATCGAGTCCAGGCATGTCCTCATAATTCCAGGCGAAGACGTCTATATACTCTTGTATAAGAGATATTAGATCCTTCTTCTCTGATGGTGACAGGCCGTCACTTATGAAGATGGGCTTAGGATTAGCATCATCTCCTAGGTTGATCTGAACAACCTTGTCTTCTGTGGGTGGCTCACGCTGTTCGAAGCGGATATCCCAGAGAGCATTCAGGTGTTTGATCCAGGGTCTGTATCTGACTGGATCATTTCTTCGTCTTCGTCTTCCAGATGGTTTGTTGAAGCCATGTTTACTGAAAGCCCTTTGAAGATGTTGCCAATACTGACATCTGATTCCCACGATAACGTGTCTGAAGAGTGATCATGGCCTGATGGTTCCTCGGAATCAGGGGCTGACGGGATCGGAGTTGATATATAGCCCAACCCCCTGCGGGTCTGATGATAATAATCAGGTGCTTTCCCTTTTGGCACAAAAGATCGGAGCAACGATCTCCCTCCTTTGCCGAAGTTCAACCCGGGTCCGCTGGCTAGATCATACCCCATACGCTTCATCATCTTGAGCGCTTTTGGTTCATAGTGATTGAACTGCGGGGGCTCCTCTTCACCTTCTGATTCTTCATAGGGTGCTGGTTCAGACGAAATTCGTCCAAAGAGGATTGGTTTCTGGCCTTTTCGTCTGGCTGGAACCAGGAATACAGATTCTTGTGCATCACCATCATCCTGGTACGTCCCGAAGGATGATTTTATTGGTACATGCAATGATGTCAAAGCACCCATTGCCGACCATACATCCTCGTCTACGCCGGTACTGGTATCCGACGGTATTGAATCAGACTCACACACAGGAAAGTACGCGAAATCTAAATCTTCATTAATATACCAACCGCCTACATCGTCGGTGGTATCAACATCGAGCTTATTAGTGCTCTTTACAAGTGGTTCTAGCTCCCACATGCACTCTTCTTTTTCGGGCTCGATGTCAGCCTCGTTACCAGAGTCTGGCTCCTCTGGTTGCGGGGTTTCATTATTCTCCTCATATAAGAGGGAATCCGTGAAATAATTCTCGACCCCTTTGAACGGATGCCTTTCGGCAATCAACGTTCGGACCTGTCCGCTCTCGTCAATGTATTTCATGACTTGATGGAGAGTGGAGGGGACGATGGAATTTTGGTGAATCCATGGTCGTCCCAGCAACAGGTTGTAAGACGTGTCAGCGTCAATGACGTAACACGTTACTTCTGATTTGAGGCTCCCGATCCGGCATTTGAGCTTGATCTTCCCCATCGGGCGGAGCTGTTGGCATTAAACCCATAAATAGTCGTCTGGGTAGGGCTCAGACGATGGGTAGGAATGCCCAGAAATTGCATGACCCGGCGAGGTATGATGCTTAGTGCGGACCCAGGGTCTACCTGAATGCGATTCACCTCGGATGACCCGATATACCCCGTGAAGTATAGGGGTCGGTCATGCTTCCCTTTAACCTGCATGTCATCTTTTGTGAAAGAGATGCAGGGAGCATTTGGGGAGGTGTGGAGGCAATCCTCTACATCTTCCTCCCTCGGTACGTGGGTCAGAAAGGCCTCAGCGTTTGTCAGGGCTTCTTGTAGAGCTTCTCTGGTTGACTTTGATAGCCTCAGGAGCTCATACAAGGTAATGCGTGCTGGGATGTTGGCTAACTGAGCCAGCACATCGAAGCGGTAAGGTGTCGAAGGTGTCGAAGATCCTTCCACTGCACTTCTTGAAAGAACCCGAGAAAACCGAGTTTCTTTCTGTTTCTCCACGGGTGGTTTTGTGGAGGGCTGAGCTGGCTCTACAGCTGGTTGAGGAGGGACCACCGCCTTTTCGCCGTACTGCTTCAAGTACGCCTGCCCTGAACGGGTGCCTGCTGTCGGTTGGTTGGGCTCTGCCGCCAGGACTATTGTTTCCTCTTCTGAGTCGGTCAGCGAAGGAACATCAGCGTCTGCTTCCCGGGAAGAAGCGCAGATCACGTGGCAAGATGATGCCTTCCCCTTGCCTTTGGACTTCCTGTTGGCCACAGTCGTCCATTGTTGCTCGTCGAGGAGGTCAGGGTGGACCCACATGATTTCCCCTTGAGGTGTAGGGACGGGTACCAAGCCTTTCTCCTGCTGCTGATGAGGGTCTGTATTGACCACTCTCAATTCTCCTTTCGGGACAGATATCACTCCCACGGGCATCGGGGGTCGTGTCCCAAAGTGGAGCATCGACGTCATGTTGGCCGTCATCTTCTTCTGCTCTGGTCGGAGTTTTAATACCTCCGCGTCAATCAGGGCTTGAAGGACGTCCTTGAAGATGTAGCAGCTCCTGGTAGGGTGCCCGAGCATCCTATGGTACAGGCAGTAGTTGGGATTGTCGGTCTTGCCGACTTCTTCCGGGCGCCTGATTTCAGGGAGCTTCAGTCGATTGCTCTTGTTGAGTAGTTTGAAGAGCGAATCGACGTGTTCCTCCTTGAAGGAATACTGCTTGTTGGGGCGTGGCTGGCTTGAAGAGCCACTTGCTCTGCCTGGTTGCGGCTTGGTGGGAGATTTGGTTTCCGTCGCCAAGTTATCCTTCCGTTTGGTTTGGAGGGATGTGTCTGGCGCACGCCTCGTTGACCTTTCTGGCCTGGGCCTGCCTTCTTCCGCTTTGACGCGGGCGACAATCTCTTCAGCCTGTTCACCTTGCTGGACTAGTTGTTTCCAGGTGCGGCTTTCAGCTACTCCTATCTGAGCAAGGAGCGAGGTTTGGAGATTGTGGCGACATGTTTGCACCAGGGTGGCCTGGGTCATGCCGCTCGGACATCGGAGTGCCGTGTTCCGAAATCTTTCTACGAAAGACTTAACGGACTCTCCCTTTCGCTGCTTGGTAGCTAAAAGGGTAGGCATTGTAACCTCCGAATCATCCTCGAAGAAGCGTGTTAGAAACAGCTTCTCCAGGTCGCCCCAGTTCTTGATTGAACCTTCCGGGAGCTTCATAAACCATTCAAAGGCCAACCCTTTTAGGGTGCCAATGAACAGTCGCGCCAATATAGCGTCGTTATCTACCACATTCCCAGTTTGGGATTTGAAGTAGTAGATATGCTGGTTGGGTGATCCCTTCCCGTCAAATGCTTGGAGAGTTGGAGCCTTGAACTTAGGAGGGTACGGGACTAAGTCCCACTCGGCCGGATAGGGCCGGACCACTCCAGCTTCTTGGAGATCTTTACGACTGGCAAGGGCGTTGAGTCGTTGCTCCAGTAGGCTCATTCTTTGATCTTGAGCCTTCTCCGAGTCCGGGTTGCTTCCTGCATGCGCTGAAGGCTGGGACACATCTGGAGTAGATCGTCGTGTCCTTTCGGAAGGATCGGAGGGTGGACTTTCTCTCCTTCCCCTTCTTGCTCTTGGCCTTCTAGGAGGAGATCTCTCTCTCTCTTCGAGCAATTTCTCAAGCATGTGCTTGAGACCGTCAATGGTTCTCTGCTGAGAGGAGAGTATTTGCATCTGGTGCTTCTGCATCTGCACTAGATGCTTAGTTGTCTCCTCAGGAGCGTCTTCTTTATCTTCAGGAACATCTGCCATGTAGGCAAAAACTCCCCTTTCACCGGAAGAGTTCGAATCTTGCGACTCTATCACTACGGAGTGAGAGTCGTCCATTCTAATGCCGCGGGATAAGGCATTATAGTCAATTGGGGGGATGGTCCCTGTCCTGGTACGGGTATGTCGATACACCCCTTCTGTCTCAGAGTTTGACCCCTCTGAATTGACCATTGGTTGTTTTCCCCTGCTTCTGCTTGTCATATATGCAGTAAGCTCCGGGTATTCGACATCAGGGAAGGTTCTCCTTCGGTGGGAGCGTCTTCTTTTGGCTGACGGAGGAATCAGGGTCAGCTGTCTAATCAAAGACGGCTGGTGCACGCCTGATTCGCAATGGCATCCAGAGAGCATCTGGATGAGTTGTTGACAGCAGCAAGAAGAAGTGGCCTGATTGGCACTTCTTTTCCTTGTCAAATAATCCCTCAAATCCGTGGGAGGGGGATTAAATAGACTGGCCTCACAACGTCGAAGACGGGGGGCAGTCGTGTGTTGCGCTGTCTGAACGCAGGTCTCAGAAACGCGGTGGTCACGCTGTTGCGTTCCGCGCGTCTGGCGTCTCTGTTGAGACGAGACGCGGTTCTCGCGTTGTTGTCTGCTGCGTTGGAGCAGAGAGACTTGAGGCGTTACGCGCGTCTGGCGTCTCTGTTGAGACGAGACGCGGTCCTCGCACTGTTGTCTGCTGCGTTGGAGCAGAGAAACTTGGGAGATGGGCTGCTGGGCCCTACGCCTGGGGCGCATGCGTCCTGCGTTTGATGAGACGCAGAAGCTTCGCTTTGGCGTTTGGCAAGTTGGTCTTCGGCAGACACAACTTGAGGAGTCTCGCGTTTGGGCCGCCAAACGCGGATCTCTCGCACTGGTCGGGGTGCGGGCAAGGCATCAGATTGAACGCCGCGTCCAACCCCAGTCAGAAAACCATCGGTTCCGACCGAGTGTTGACGCGCGCGTCTTCTCAGTCGACGCTCGGCATTCCGATTGCATCGTGGAGGAGGAGAGAAGCCAACAATTTCCTGGTTTGAAGAACCAGGGATGTTCACCACGCGGGTCTCTTGAGAGACGTTGACGCGGGTTTTCTGCGCGACGCGGTTGGTCGCAGCAGTAGTTGTGCCAGGGACCACGCGGGCCTTCTGGGAGGCGTTGGCGCGTGGGTTCTGTGCGTCGCGGTTGATCGCAGCAGAGGCGTTGAATGTCACGCGGGCCTTCGGGGAGGCGTTGACGCGTGAGCCGGACGCAGCACAGTGGGTGACAGCAGCGTCTGATAGAGCCACAGATAGGGCTTCGGGAAGCTGTCCACTCGAGACCCTGCGGCAGACGCGGGTCTTTGGGCTCTTGGAGCCAGAAGAGAGAAACTCTTCGTACTTCGCCTGGTCGAACTCAACGACGAGTGATTCGACCATCTTCCCCTTACGGAGAACGTCATCCTGCACCACGATGTGCTCATCGGTCACGAATGTAGTCCCCAGCGGAGTCGCCATCTCTTGTTCGGTACGGAAAGAGATTTGCCGTAAAATTTCCTTGAATCAGTTGAAAGATTACAACAAAACAATATTCCGACTACAAGGGAGGGAGGATGTATGAATCTTCCCTTTGTTTAGTGCTGGGTTCTTCGTGTGGCGATGGAGAGTGAATCTTGTTCTCCGTTGACCAGATGACCGTCCTGGACCGTCGGGGGTCTTCTCTTTGACCGGTAGGGGAGTAACTCAGCTCCGTCTACCAAAACTCTCAAAGAGGAGGTAGGCAAAGAGCGGCTAGTACTCAGTAAGCTCGCTGAAGAGTCTTCTCTCTCTTGTTGGTGTCAGGCTTCTCTCTCTCTTGCCCAGAATAATCCTTCCCTTTTGATTTTATTTGCCCGCCCCACCTTCATAGCCAACAGGGCTATTTATAGGGGTCTTAGGGGTGATCGTGCCCCCTAAAAATGCGCCTGAACGAGGGGCCACTACCCGCCATATGTGCGGTAACTGACCCCACAATCCGGGGCGGTTGCAACTGAGACGCGGGCTTCGGGCTGGACGCGCCTTGATGCTGAGACGCGGGCTTCGGGCCGGACGCGCCTTGATGCTGAGACGCGGGCTTCGGGCCGGACGCGCCTTGATGCTGAGACGCGGGCTTTGTGCCGACGCGCCTTGATGTTGAAACGCGGTCGCCGAGTCGACGCGCCTTGCTGCTGAGACGCGGGCGTCGAACCAATGCGTCTTGATGTTGAAACGCGGGCTTTGGGCCTTCACGTCTGTTTACTGAGACGCGGGCTTCGGGCCGACGCGTCTTGATACTGAGACGCGGGCATCAATCCCTCGCGTCTAGTGCTTGGGACTGCTGCTTTGATGGCTTGCCTGTTGTCATTTTTAGACAGCCTACAAAGATGGCTGGAGAAAGTACGTCGGTGAGAT
Source organism: Agave tequilana (assembly GCA_038442645.1). NCBI lineage: Eukaryota > Viridiplantae > Streptophyta > Magnoliopsida > Asparagales > Asparagaceae > Agave > Agave tequilana. The sequence continues at coordinate 63,003 of JAVJIF010018459.1, forward strand.
CGATGATCCACATCCAAGGATTGATGTGGTGAAGTTCAACTGGACGAACAACTTTGGTATGTGGAGATGTGAGGTTATGGATGCGGTGACGGCATCAAACCTCGAAGACACTCTACGGTTGGAGAAGAAGCGCGCATTAAAGACGGAAGAAGATTGGGACAAAATGAACCGTTCGGCGTGTGGTTTGATCAGGTCTTGTCTGACACAAGACATCAAGTATTAGGTGTTGCATGAGACATCTGCGAGGCAGCTGGGGGAGTCCTAAAAAGGAAGTATCTGATAAAGAGTATAAAATCACGACTGCAGTTGAAGAGTAAGCTCTATGGGTTTCAGATGCAAAGAGGATGCTCTGTCAATGAACACTTGAACCGCTACGTAAAGTTTCTTACAGATCTAGTTAATGTGGATGTAGAGACTAGTGAAGAAGATAAAGCAGTAATTCTTTTGAACTCTCTTCCTAGGGAAGAGTATGAGGCTTTTACTCTTACTTTTCTCAATGGTAGACAATCCCTTAACTACGATGAGTGTCTGCTGCACTTGTGAGTTATGAAGTAAGGAGACAGGACCAACTGTCTTCTTCGGGAAGCACAACAGCAGAGGCATTGGAGGTAAGAGGCAGAAGTTCCAATAGGAAGAGAAGAGACGATCGGGGGAAATCAAAGTCCAGATCAGGTTTAAGAAATCTGAAGAAGAATCAGTGTGCCTTATGCTAGAAACTAGGATACTGGAAAGCAGAATGCCCGAAGGCCAAAGGTAAGAAGGTGGAGTCTAAGACTGAGGCAAATCTTGCAAAGGTGGTCAGTACTCAAGGCAGTACCTCACAGATAGATAGATCAGACTCGGACTCATCGGTATTTTTCTCTCTCTGTTACTACTCCTACTGTTTGTAACTCAGATAATGCTGAGTGGATCTTGGATAGCGGAGCCACCTATTATGTGTGCCTGAATAGGGCCTGGTTTTCTAGCTTTGAGAAGCTGGATGGATGTTACACGATCATGAGAGATGACCATCCGTGTAATATAGAAGGGATGGGTACAGTCCGTATCAAGATGGATGATGGGATAGTACGAGAATTGAAGGAGGTGAGGTATGTACCTCACCTCAAAAGGAATCTTATCTCTGTTGGTGCTTTGGAAGCATTGGGTCTGGTGATATCTGTTCGAGATGGTGTTCTCAAGATGATCAAAGGCTCGATGGTGATGATGAATGGCGTCCGCTGGGACAATCTCTACTACTTGAAGGGTAGTATGGTTACAGGTCAGGTGGAGACTTCTAGTTCTTCAGATGATGGTTGCAAGAAGGTCTGGCATGTAAAGGTCAGACATGGAGGTGAAAGGTCTTTGCGAGCTCCTGCAAAGAAGGGATCAATGGAAGGTGCTGCTACCTGTAACTTGGAAGGTGAACACAGCGTTCTGGACAAGAAGAAGGTGAAATTCAGCACTAGTACTCACCGCTCAGAAGGTCTTCTTGATTGTGTTCACGTAAGCGTTTGGGGACCTGCTAAGACTGCATCGCTTGGAGGTCACAGGTACTTTGTCTCTTTTGTTGATAGTTTATCTAGGCATTGTTGGATATATCCCATGAGACAAAGGAGTGAAGCCTTAGATATGTTGGTGAAGTGGAGAGGAAGAATGGAGAAGCGATAGGTAGGAAGATCAAGGAGCTACAGTTTGGTAATGTTGAAAGAGACATGTACCAATTCCTATGATTTGGCCAGAACAATGGTATTTGTACTCACTTCACAAAAGGTATAAATGGGTTAGCTAAGGAAGTAAACCGTTCCTTACTGGAGAAGGTTCGGTGGTTGTTGTCTAATGCAGGATTAGACAAATCGTTTTGGGCTGAGCGATTGAGTATGCTAGCCATCTCATGAATAGATCGACTGCGGTAGGAGGTAAAGCTCCATTGGAAATTTGGTCTGGGAAAGCTACTCAAGATCATGGTTTGCTGCGTAAATTTGAAAGTCCGACCTACTTCAGTACCAAGAATGGCAAGTGAATCCGCGAGCAAAGAGGTTTGTGTTTTTGAGTGTCAAAAGGAATATGAATGGCTACAGGTTGTGGGACCCTGAAAACAAGAAGATCGTGTTGAGTAGGCATGTCACATTTGATGAGACTTCTGTGTTGAAGTCTACCGTCTCTCAGTAGGTGGAGAGGACGGAGACCAAGGAAGTATCGCAGCGGGTGGAGGTGATGCTACTCAGCCATCTCCAGTTGGTTCGGCATCAGAGAAGACTTCACCGGATGTGACATCGGATGGAGATCATGTAGCCAGGATTGATGCTGAACAGGTTGAAGACATTGTTGAGAATGTCGAGTTGTTTGCAGCCATTAGAACCAAGGTAAAACCACGCTCGTGGATAAAGAAGCATGAATCTCAAGCTTGTGATCGCGACAAGCTCAAGTTGAAGGTCGTTGTTCTCTATGATGGTCGTGAGGAGGTTCATATGACTCAGCTAGACAGGTTCGCTGCTGCAGATTCAGGTACAAGTGCTTGAGCTTGATGAAGCTCATTTGAATGAACTACGGTTGGCTTGATCTCTTGGGTAAGGTACGTAGGCCGCCGTAAAGGCGCAACTATTTGGTGATGCAACCCGTATGAAGCTGTTTGGGTTCTCGAGAAGCTGATTGGAACTTCACGTAGAGGTGAAGAGTTGTGGCCGATTAGAGCTTCACGTAGAGGTGGAGAGACTTCACGTAGAGGTGAAGTATTGTGGCCTGTTGGACTTCACGTAGAGGTGAGGTGTTGTGATCTCGATGAACAGGTTGATATTCTGGTGAGAAGATGTTGAGCTTACATAAGGAGTGGTGTGCATCCAGTTATTAATACCGATAATGGTGTTCGGTGTGCTCTACTCAGACTTGGTTGGACCGTCAGCTGAAGACAGGTAGACTAGATAGAGCTAGTCAGTTGGAGAGTCAGTGTTGGCTCATGATGAGTTCTTCATGAGGTCGTGAAGTTGCGGAGTAGGAGCCACGTTCGGTGTTCGGTATGTATGAAAGTTTTCCTAAGGTGAAGTATAGGGAAGGCGTGTGTGGTGCATTCTAGTGGATAGCTGAGCTGCAGATTCCAAGCCGAGATCGTATGTCGATTTCGCCGAGATCGTGTGTCGATTTCGCCCGGAGCGCGCAAGCCGAGATCGTGTGTCGATTTCGCCGAGATCGTGTGTCGATTTCGCCAGGTGATAGACTGGAGTTCGTTAGAGATCGGCTTAGATTTGAAAAATCTTTACCGAGGTAGAGAATTATGGGAGAGAGGAGATAGAGGAGATGGAAGAAGGTAGCACGGAGATCGGACGACAAAGGAGCGAGAAACGGCGCATGGCAGAAGTGCTCCTGGTCGACCTCCCGGTCGACCGGTGGAGGAGGTCGGTCGACCGGCCCGGTCGACCGGCGTGCATGGGCGTGCACAGGAAGGAGCGGTCGACCGGCCCCGGTCGACCGACTTAAGTGGCCTCGCTCTCGGGTAGGCGCGGTCGACCGGGCCGGTCGGCCGGTCGACCGACAGGCGCGGCTGGACTTTCCTTTTAGGATTCGAATTCCTTTTCTGGATGGGATTGAATCCAACCTGGGTTTCCATAAATTCAGGGACTCTGTGACTATAAATAGAGGCTAGAGGCCTCATGTATTGTATCCTACTGAAAATCTCCATTGGAATTTCTTGAAGAAGGAATAATTTGTAATTGATTGTTGAATCAATAAATCTCTCTCTTCCTTACCCCGAGGCGTAGGTACGTTGGCCGAACCTCGTTAAATTTGTGCGTTGATTGTTTTCTCTGTTGGTTGCTGTCCCTGTTGCATTCGTTTTTCTCTCCGCTGCATCTAGTCTCCGTCAGGAGGGCGGATTCCTCAAGGGTGGTGGTTGTTGTGTTTTTCTCCGACCCCGCTGCGCACAATAATAAATATAGTACGAACCAAATAATGAAGGAGAAAACAAATGATTTAACGAGGTTCGACGATTTGTCTATGTCCTTGAGGCAGAAAGGAAAAGATCTTATTCAATCAATTGAGTTAGAAGAGTTACAAATTGATTCGAAGATCCAACTGATTAAGATTGATCCAAATAGAGAATCTACGCAATCTGTCGTAAAATTCTTTCAAACAACTAATCCTAAAGCTCTCCAATACAATTGTCATATACAGGTTAAAAGTAGGGTACAATACCACTCAATATATAGCCAGGGAGTTCTCATAGAAAAAGGAAACAAAAATCGATTCTGAAGACAATTCAGAATCCAAATAGGAAACTGAAAAACTCGACTCGCAGTTGATTGGGAAGTTAACCAACTCCATGTAGCGGTGAAAAACTCGACTCGCAGTTGATTGGGCAGTTAACCAACTCCACGTAGCAGTCGACCGTCCGGTCGACCACTAGACCAATTTGTTTAGCGCTCCAACTCTTCTGCTCTCTGTAGGCTGGTCGACCGACCTGCTTCTGCAATCTTCAAGCTTACGGGCATGTTCCTTCTTCTTCCACTGTGCACATCATGCATGGCGGTCGACGGCCTGAACCTTTACGTCAATTCTTGTACTTTGTAGCTTTAGTCTTCAATTTTTTGGGCTATCTCCAATAAGAGTTAAAAGAAACTCTATAAACTAAATTTTAAATTCTCTCCCCACAATTCTCCACCTTCCATAAAGATTTCTCAAATCTAAGTCGAAAACCAATTAATCACCATGTCAATTCAGCAAATGAGTTGCACCATTACGACTGTCTTTGTACCTCCTGCCCAGGGATCAAGCCGCACGTAAGTTTATCCAAACAAGCTTCAGAAAGCTCAATCACTAACTGAGATCAAATATGCATCAATGAACCCAACTGGCTGAGACATATAGATCTCGTCATCACGATCGTCATGAAGAATAATGATCTTCAACTTGAGTTGATCTATCTCACCAATTTGAGATCCATACTTCTTCATAACCCACTTTTGTGGATTCTTCTTGGTTCTTCTAACTGCAATCAAATCAACAACTTTTTTTAACATGTTCAGCATCCAAAACAGCTACATGATCTCCACATGATTTCACATCCGCTGAGATTCCAAATGATACCGAACCAACTAGAGAATGTGGAGTAGCATCATCCTCTACTCGCTGCGATACCGCCTTTGTCTTCATACTCTCCACGTACTGAAAGTTAGGCCTTAACATTGAATCTTCACAGAACGTGATATACCTGCTCAATACAAACTTCTTGTTTTTGCTATCCTACAGCTTGTAGTCTTTCAAATTTCTTTTGACACCTAAAAGCACAAATTCATTTGTTCGAAGTTCCAACTTACCTTCTTTGACATGAAAGTAGACAGGACATTCAGATATTCTCGACAAACCATAGTCTTGAGCAGCTCCATCTGACCAATTTCCATCAGAGTTTTACCTCCTTTTATAGACAATGGTAATCTATTCAAGAGACGGCTAACATATACCAAAGCCTCAGCCTAAAATGACTTGTCTAATTGTGCATTAGCCAACAAACTCTGAACCTTCTTCAGAAGACAGGGTTCATCTCCTTAGCCATCCAATCTGCTTTGAAACTGTGAAGTGCATACTATTATTTTGGCCAAATCGCAGGAACTGATCCCTCTTGTACTCTCCAACATTATCAAATTAGAGCATTTTGATCTTCCTGTCAGTCTATTTCTCTATCAACTTCTTTCAGTTCATGAACAAATTTAGGACTTCAAGCCTTTGCCTCATAGGGTATACCCAATAATGCCTAGAGAACTCATTAATAATAGAGACAAAGTACCAATGACCTCCAAGTGATAAAGTCTTGATCGATCCCCAAACGTCCATGTGAACCAGATCAAGAAAACCTTCTGTGTTATTAATAACGGTGCCAAATTTCACGTGTCTCCTTGCCCATAACACAATGCTCACGTGATTTCAAATTGCATAATCCTTCGTTGCTAATACTTACAAAGAATCCAAGCCAACATGTCCCAACCTCAAATGTCACCACTTGGTAGAATCACCATCCAAATGTTCTGAAGCCGTTAAATTTTCAGCAACTGCACTACCCTTCAAGTAGTACAAGTTGCTGCATCAAATGCCCTTCAGATCAACCAATGAGCCACTGAACATCTTGAGAACACTTTCTCCAAGAGTTCCTCCCAGGCCTTGTGCCTCCAAAGGTCCAATCGAAATCACATTCTTCTTCAACTGAGGTACATATCTCACATCCTTCAACTATCTCACTATCTCATGTGACAACTTGATCGAACTGTGTCTATCCCATCCATATGCATGTGTGACTGTCAACGAACGACACCAAACCTCCATCTAGTTTTTCAAAACTAGCAAACCACTCCTTTTCTGGACAAACGTGATTGATAGCACCCGTGTAACGGTTTCAGTTTTTAATCACTTTGAATTATGTTAATCATCACATAATTATTATCAAAAATTTAAATAACTCTGATAGCTCAAATAATCATTAAGACTTATAAAAAATTTCTGCAGCATCTCTTTATAAAATGGAGTCTACCCTGATACATTACTATACAATTTTGGCTTGACATCGCCTACTTATATCATCAATTATAAACTTTCAATAACCAACTCATCACATAAGATTGATTCTCAATAATATTACAACTTCATAAAGTTTACACAATCACATCTTTATATCAAAAACATAAGAATTATATTATACATAACAAGTCCATATCAGGTATTCCGAAATACTACACTTAGAGATCCATCAATTATACATACCAAGTCTAGAGTCGGAATACCAAAATACTAGCTATATGCATACGTATACATAAAGTTCCCAAGTACATGTGGTAAGAAAAAGGAATAAAAAGGAAACATCATCGTAATATTCTTAAATCTTCATCATGCTTGTCTCTGGCTTCTCCATTTTAGTGCACTAAGTCTCAAGTAGGGTCCTTGCCCTTGCTAAATGCCTGAAAAGGGTTTAATAACAATGGGTGAGCTTGAAAGCTCAATGAATAAAATAAACTCCTATCAGTAACTTACATTAAAGTTAATACAAACGTGAATGATGAACTTTGAAAATTTCAATAAGATTTTTTTAGTTATTTAACCATTCTACTTAATAATTTTATTTCGCCACTCTGATCATTTATCTCTATAGCTTGTTGATAGTTTAATATTGAATTCCTCATGTGTTATTTACAACAAATCACATAAAGCATATAATGCGCACGATAATACACATACAATATTACATGTATGTTGCAACCATCATGTATCACGTACCATACATGATGAAAAAAATTTACACCATCTTTGTACCCTACCAGATCCCTCTGGCACCTTCCTCCACACGGTCTTCTTCTCCTATTAGATCCCTCTAGTCCCTTCCTCCACACTGTCTTTTTCCCCTCTCAGATCGCTTCGACCCCTTCCTTCGTACTCATATATCCACTCTATCTTAACACAACCACAATGCTCACATATGCATGCACATAATCACACTCGTAGCATCCAACCAACAATCACTTTATATCTATGTGTACACACACACACACACATTAGCAAAATATTGATTATATCATCAAATATAACATATAATATATGCTAATATTTGATTTCCATGGCCTTAATCTTTATAATCACATTCACATTTATCACAATCAAACCAAGATCAAAATTCTAGTGGTTGATGTTTTTTCTCAATTACCAGATAAATTTCTGATTATTTCTAGTGTATCCATTATATCTATTAGTATTCAATTTCTTTATTTAACATCCATATCTAGTTCTTGATTAGAGTTCCTAACATATCCTTCCAAATACATAAGTTCGTGGTTTATAAACTTAATTGATCAAAATTACGGTACTCATCTCTGGTCCTTTGGTTCTCCCGATATTCGATATTGTTCACCAGCACCATAGATGCGTAGCTCTCATTTTCACAATCGCAATGGCTCGAGAATCGTTCGAACTCGACTCCGGATGACCGAGATATTGACCGGAATCCAAATCCAATAATTAAAGGTCAAATTTGTAAATAATAATGGTTTGTTTGTAATTTTTCAAGGTCCTGAAATTGATATTCTCATTCATCTAGGGCGAGATGTAAATTTTACCTTTTATTATAAGTGTGGGTCGAGTCGGATCCTTAACGGGTTCAGTGCGGGTCTGTCTTAAACCCAAACCCAATAACCCATAATGGATTTTCCTTAACCCATCAACAGCAGCGCGACCTATCCACGCGCCGCCGGACCTGCAGTCGCCACCGCGTGGTGTCGCCGATGACCCGGCGTCATCGTCCTGGCATCGCCGGCATCCAGCAAAAGAGAGAGAAAATGATGAAGGCGAGGATGATGATGTTGATGGCGTTGGTGGTGCTTTGCTGCGACTTGCGCCCTCCACCGCCTGGTGCCACCGCCATACCCCCCTACCGCCGGTTGGGGGCGGGGTCTCAATCACACAGCTGTTATTTACGTCATCACCGCTCTTTTAATAGCTTAGCTTGTTGTATAATAATAGTAGTAATTTATAATGATAGATTTTGTTTTGTTTGCATGCATGCTTCAATTTTGCAAGAGGAGGTCTACCTCCAATTATTGGACGAAGACGGCATTTAGGAGGGCACATGTAAGTCTGCAGAGACAAAAGGATGACACTAGGTGTGTGGTTGTGCATGTGGATTGTCTAAATAGATGTTGAACAGTCAAGCACACAGAAAAGATAGTAAATGTGAGCCTCTTCTTGATATTTTATTTTATTTTTTTCCTTGAGGAGAGGTCAAAATTAGATTAGTTTCATATTACTCATTCAAATCTTGATATTTTTATTGGGAAAGGTTAAAGAAATTCCTTTTCTTTTTTTTTGATGTTTCCCCTCTGAGCTGTCAGGCTCTTGGATTCTGTTTTACAGCTGATGAAGTTTAACTGGATGAGCTTGCTCTTAGATACAACATGAATTAGACTGTGAGTTGGTGTGTAATTAATGGAAACGTAGTAATTGCGAGTCTTAGTGAGTGAGTTATGTTGGAAATGAAATAGAATTTAATGCGGAATAATGGCCATGAATCTGAATCATATACATCTCAAGAATTGAAAGTATATACAAATTAATGCATATACATACCGGAAGCCATTGATCCAGATGAAGGTTGAAGATCCTTGTGATGAATGGAAGAAGAAGCCCCTTGTCCTTCACTTTGATTTCTGCAAACCCTAAATGCAAAGGATCCTCTTTTCTCTTCTCCTTTTCTTTTCTCAAAACTTCTCTGTTCTTTTCTGATGGATAAAACTCACGATAAAAATGAGCGTAAGTTTTGATTTCTTTACAGGAGGAGAAAAGTGGGTCGCACATTTGCAATTAGACCCCTTGAAATAAAGCCTTTCCATCATGGCCCCTTTATATTTCAAGAGACTAAATAAACTATATAAATGTGACTTTAATATGGGCATAATATCATATCAGTTAACTTTAATAGGAATCCAATGCAAATAACTAAGGTTATTGGTCCACCTTTAATATGAGATTAACATTCTCCCACTTGGACCATTAACCGATTAGGTTAAAACTTTAGAAAACAAATAAATGAAAAGACTCATTTAAAAAATCATTTTTGACTCCATTAGATTCCATACTGAAAAACTTGACACGTGATCACGAATTTAAAACAAACAATAACTGATAAGCCAAATATGAAATACCGTAATACTGCAATTAGTTTGGACTACCAATGCGAGTCATAGCGGTTATACAACATCCACGTCATACTCCCTTCTATGTACCACAACATTGATAACCCTTACTAATTGAGTCCATAATCATAATGACCCCTGTAATTGTCTTGTAAAGACATTTCCTGTTTAACATACATCCAAACATAATATGTGCACACATAATTGGATAACAGGAAACACAGAAACAAAAAAAAACTTTTATTTGTACAATAATGTCAATTACATAAGTACCAAAATACACATTTACAGATTGCCCAAAAGACCCATTCTTACAACATGTTCCTTGAATGTCTTTGGAGGCAATCCCTTTGTCATTGGATCAGCAACCATTAAAGTGGTACTTAAACTTACAATTGACACCTTTTGTTTCTCAACTCTTTCTCTAACCACCAAGTACTTAAGTTCTATGTGTCTAGAACCATTAGAGTACTTACCATTCTTAGAGAAGAATACGGCTGCTGTGTTGTCACAATATATCGTCAGCGGCTTGGCAATAGAGTCAACTACACCAAGTGCTGAGATGAAATTCCTTAGCCATAATGCATGATTTGTGGCCTCAAAACAAGCTATGAACTCAGCCTCCATCGTGGATGAAGCAATAATGGACTGCTTCACACTCTTCCACGAGATTGCCCCACCTGCTAGCAAGAAAATAAATCCTGAGGTAGACTTCCTGCTATCTGGGCAACCACCAAAATCTGAGTCTGAATAGCCGATCACCTCCAACTGATCTGATCTCCTGTATGTGAGCATATAGTCCTTTGTCCCTTGAAGATACCGCATAATCTTCTTAGCCAACTTCCAGTGCTCCATTCCTGGATTGCTTTGGTATCTTCCCAACATCCCAACAGCAAAGCTGATATCTGGCCTGGTACAAGTGCTTGCATACATCAAGCTCCCAACAGCTGATGCATACGGAACTTTCTGCATTTGACCCTTTTCTAAGTCATTTCTGGGACACTGGCTACCACTTAATCTGTCACCCTTCTGAATGGGTGCAGGACTGACTGAACACATTTTCATATGAAATCTTTCCAAGACTCGGTTGATATAACCTTTCTGAGACAACCCTAGCAATCCTCGAGATCTATCCCTGAAGATCTCTATGCCATCACATATGCTGCCTCACCCATATCAACCATCTGAAAGTTCTTGGTAAGATAACTTTTAGTCTCATACAGCAAACCAAGATCACTACTGGCTAACAAGATGTCATCTACATACAGAACCAGAAAAATAAACTTGCTCCCACTGATCTTTAGATATATACACTGATCAACAGTGTTTTCTGTAAATCCAAAAGAGGTAATGGTATCGTTAAACTTTATATACCATTGCCTGGAAGCTTGTTTAAATCCATATATAGATTTCTTTAATTTGCAAGCCAAATGTTCTTGTTCTTTAATTGCGAACCCTTCAGGTTGCTCCATGTAGATATCCTCATCCAAATTTTCATTTAGAAAAGCAGTTTTCACATCCATTTGATGTAACTCCAAATCATAATGAGCTACAAGTGCCATAATGATTCTAAGAGAATCCTTCTTTGATACTGGAGAGAAGGTCTCTGTATAGTCAATGCCTTCTTTCTGAGTGAAACCTTTGGCCACAAGTCTAGCCTTATATCGTTCGATATTGCCTTTAGAGTCGCGCTTGGTCTTAAAGACCCATTTACACCCGACTTTCTTACAGTTATAAGGCAATTCAACGAGATCCCAGACTTGATTTTGATCCATAGATTTCAACTCATCTTTCATAGCATCAACCCATTTACTAGAATCATTGCATTCTATGGCTTGTGAAAATGAAACTGGATCTTTATTAATCCCAATATCATAGTCAGATTCCTGTAGATATACCACATAATCATCTGAAATGGCAGATCTTCTTTCCCTTTGAGATCTTCTCAAAGCTGCCGGTTGTGGTGGTTCTACAATATTTTCAATGGGAATATCCTCATGGAGTGGTGAACCAACATTAACTTGTTGTTCTGGAATCTCAACTTGATGATCAAGCTGAGGGACAACAATTTCTCTTGAAGGAAAGGTATTGGGATATTTACCCTTACCACTTCAAGATCTACCTTTCTTGGTTCAGCACTCCCACTAATTTCACCATTTTTCAGGAATCTGGCATTACCAGTTTTAACTATTCTTGTACTATGGTTAGGACAATAAAATTTGTATCCCTTAGACTTATCTGGATAACCAATGAAATACCCAGATATTGTTTTTAAGTCTAATTTCTTTTCTTGTGGATTATATATTCTAGCCTCTGCTGGACAACCCCAAACATGTAAATGTTTTAAACTGGGTTTCCTACCAGTCCACAACTCAAAAGGAGTTGTTGGGACAGCCTTACTAGGAACCCTGTTCAAGATATACATGGCAGTCTTTAAGGCTTCATTCCACAATGAATTGGGTACATTTGAGAAGCTCATCATGCTCCTAACCATATCCATAAGTGTTCGGTTCCGCCTTTCAGCAACACCGTTCTGCTGAGGCGTACCTGGCATTGTGTATTGAGCATAAATGTCATGCTTTTCTAGAAATTTGGCAAATGGACCAGGATGTTGTCCTGACTCATCATATCTACCATAAAATTCACCACCTCTATCTGACCTTATGATTTTAACCTTTCTATCTAATTGTCTCTCGACTTCTGTAACGAACACCTCAAGGATGTCAACAGCCTGAGACTTTTCATTTATTAGATAAACATAACCATAACGTGACAGATCATCTATAAAGGTAATGAAATACCTCTCTCCAGTAAAACAAGGAATGGAGAGTGGTCCGCAAATATCTGTATGAATTATTTCCAGGAGTTCTTTACTTCTTGTGGCACCTTTCTTAGTGTGTTTGGTTTGCTTTCCTTTTATGCAATCCACACACACATCAAAATCAGTGAAGTCGAGGTTATCCAAAATCCCAGTCTTCACTAATCTTATAATTCTATCCCTGGAGATATGCCCCAGTCGCCTATGCCACAAGATTGAGGATTTTTCATTTATTAAGCCACATTTTATACCAACATTCGAATGCAGAGATAATAAAGATTGTGCAAACTCATCATTCAATGAAATTTTATATAAACCATCACATAAAATTCCATGTCCAACCGGAATTGAATTATACATTAAAGAGAGTTTTCCACAACTAAACAAAACAGAATATCCAAAAACATCTAATTTGGATAATGACATTAAGTTTCTTGAAATCGAAGGTACATAAAAAGTATCCTCAAGATCCATCTGATGACCCGTCTCCAAGAGTAGTCGATAAACACCAACATATTCGACCTCCACTTTGAGACGGTTCCCCATAAAGACGAATCTCTCACTTTCCTTCGGTTTCCTGGTTGTAAGGAATCCCTGCATTGAATTAGTTATATGAGTTGTGGCTCCAGAGTCTATCCACCAAGTATTAGAAGGAACTTCAGCAAGATTTGATTCATACATACAAAAGAAAGATTTGTACCTTTCTTTTCGAACCAAGCTTTCCTCTTGTTGCAGTCCTTCTTCACATGTCCTTTTCTGCCACAGAAGTAGCATTTGACAGTGAAGCTTTTCTATGACCTTGGCTACTTTCCCCATGGTCATTTCCTTTCTTTGATGGAAATCTCTTACCTCTTCCATATTTACTTTTCTTATGGATACCTCCTGAAGTTACTGCCAACACTGAGTGCTGTCCTTCTTGCCTCAGTCTCACCTCCTCTTGAACACACATACCAGTTAGCTCATTCAAGTTCCACTTATCCTTATGAGTATTGTAGTGGATCTTGAATGGCCCAAACTGAGGAGGAAGTGAGTTGAGGATGAACTGTACCAAGAAGGACTCATCAACTTTCATTCCCAGTGATCCTAGCTTAGCAGCCTTATCAGTCATGTTTAGAATGTGTTGCTGAACTCCTCTATTACCATCATATTTCATGGTGGTAAGTTCAGCCATTAAGGTGCCAGCTAATGACTTATCAGCAGACTTAAAACGGTCTTTAACCGCACTTAATAGTTCAGATGCAATAGTTGTAGGAGGGAGTGAAGTCTTGATGTTATTAGCTATGGTCATCTTTATGAACATAAGACTGAGCCTATTAGACCTTTCCCAAGCTTTGGCATGGCTGACCTGTTCTGCTGTACTCTCAGCAGTTACTTCATCAGGTTTGTCAACTATTAAGGCCATGTCTAGGTCCAAAACACCCAGTGTAAACTGTACATGTTCAAACCACTCTGAAAAGTTGGTACCATCCAAGGCTGGAATGCTAGTGGCATGAGTGTGAAGGGAAGTAGGGACGTTCACTGAAACATAATAGGACATTGCTCACATTAGGCCACAAATCAATACAAGTTTTAAATTTAATTAAGATGAACTATTGATATCACTTTGATTTCTCCTTTGGGCGAAACCTAAGCATATCTAGTGTTCACTCTTTAGGTGAGAACTTTTATCACCTATGTAGGTCTAATATAATTTATGTCACTTAGTTAGTAAGTCATGTTACCTTTGGGTATCCAATTCCACACCACTAAGTTACATAAATTACACTACCATATCCGGTTCATGATTATTTGAAAGAGACTTTCCTTTGGGCCAGTCCCAATCTCCTAACTAGAACCGCCATCGAGAATATTATTGTCTTTAATGTCACTTACATTGACAAGTCTTTTATGTAGTTGTATATTCATAAGATTTACTAACCTAGGTCACTTTGGCAACTACTAAATCAATAAGCCTTATGAATACAAAACTAACCAATAATAATCTCTAATTCTTTTATTTGAGTAAAGCCATAATATCTCAATACATTACTTGACCAAGCATCAATCTATATTAACACAATAACTTAAATGTGTAACATACTTTAATGATTGATTATTCATAACTATTAGTCGACTACAAGGAATTACTAGTCGACTAGGGTCAAGTCTAGTCGACTATAGGTTTAGGTCTAGTCGACTAGGGCAAGGAAAAGTTATTCGACTATACCCTATAATTAGTCGACTATAAAATTTATCAGTCGACTTAACAATTAATTAGTCGACTCCTGAATCCAACAGAAAGTTCTCAATTCTCGGGTCACCGAATTAGTCGACTTGAAAATATGATTAGTCGACTATACCTTAATTAGTCGACTAGTCATAAATTCAACTAAAAATCAGTCGACTCCTGCAGCAAACAGCGACTTGCAAACTTTCTGGAAAGGAGATTAGTCGACTATACATTTGGATTAGTCGACTAATAGTCGACGAAGCAGTTTTCAAAGCAGTTTCTGCTTAGTCGATTTTAATCCCAAATTATCAAAATTAGGGTTTTCAATTCCTTTGATTTTGATCCCAATTTAATTGCATAATTAGAGGAATATGAACATGAATTAGGGCTATTAAATCCTCTACAAATTCTACAATTAAAAGATCAAAAAAATTCAATTTTTATGAATTGTTAATCAAAACCCTAACTTTTCATAATTCCTAAATCCAAGATGTATTGATTCTTTAATCATGGCTCTGATACCAAATGTTGGAAATGAAATAGAATTTAATGCGGAATAATGGCCATGAATCTGAATCATATACATCTCAAGAATTGAAAGTATATACAAATTAAATGCATATACATACCGGAAGCCATTGATCCAGATGAAGGTTGAAGATCCTTGTGATGAATGGAAGAAGAAGCCCCTTGTCCTTCACTTTGATTTCTGCAAACCCTAAATGCAAAGGATCCTCTTTTCTTTTCCTTTTCTCCTCTTCTTTTCTCTGTTCTTTCTGATTCTTTTCTGATGGAAACTCACGATAAAAATGAGCGTAGTTTTGATTTCTTTACAGGAGGAGAAAAGTGGGTCGCACATTTGCAATTAGACCCCTTGAAATAAAGCCTTTCCATCATGGCCCCTTTATATTTCAAGAGACTAAATAAACTATATAAATGTGACTTTAATATGGGCATAATATCATATCAGTTAACTTTAATAGGAATCCAATGCAAATAACCAAGGTTATTGGTCCACCTTTAATATGAGATTAACAAGTTAGACTTCCATTATCAGTCAAAATGGAAGTCCCAGATCCCTTTCGTCACTATGGTTTGTTAGATACCTTTATCTTGCTAACTCGCTTAGATACCCTTCTTTTACTGCTCGCTTTCTTACTCGTTCTCTTTTTTTTATTGTATCTATATATATATTGATGTAATTGTTTTACGAATGATAAACAAAATTTTCTCTTCTTCAAATTATCATAGATCATGAGTCAGACAACCTACAACCTTTGGTAAACCTCTTCTAGACCCGAGTGACCCTTTCAGGTACGAGAAATCATGGTTAAAGAGCGTATTTGGGACGCGTTAAGAATAGTTGAAGATTTCTAGTGACTTTGCTGGGTGTTGCAGCAAGATGGTGCATGAAAACTTATAAGCTTTGATCTTGTCTCAAGAGGTGTTCCCAAAGAGAGTCTGGGAATTTCAAGTAGGTCAAATATACATTAATGAATAAAATCAGGGAAGATATCATAATATCTTCCTATTGTTCCAGGATCTTTTCCTCTATAAGTCGGAGTTGGAGAGACCTAACAATGCAACCATCATTCTCATCCCTAGGAAAGAGGAGGTATTGTCTCAGGATTGGCTACTTGGAACTAACCAGCCTCCTTGATAGTTTCATTAGAATTATCACGAAGGTCCTTGATAACAAGTTGAACCTCGCATTTGACGCTGATTGGTGTAGAACGAAGTTGATTAGTTAAAAATAGGACCATGTTTTTTTTTTAATTGTATTGCTTGTTCTTAAAATAGATTTGCAGAAGAAAGGTCGACTGAATTAATGGCGTCGACTGGATCAATGAGTTTCTCCTCAAATTATATTTTCTTTGGCTTTTTCTTAACGACGCTAAGGCTTTGGAAGACACCTAGACTCTTGAATGGGAGAGTGTGAGGGGCTGGGGTTTTCCACCGAAACGCTGAATGGTGGCTGATACCATCAGGTGGGCTAAAGCTGACATTGTGTGTCTTTGTGAGATTAAGCTTGAGGCTCTGTCTCAAATTGTTAGATCTCTTGGTTCTCATAGAGTTGATCAAGGGAGTTTAAAGATTCGGCTGGTGCCTCTGGGGGAATTTGTATTGGTTTTGATTCTTCTTCATTTTTCCTGATGGCTAAATGGGTCAGACGAATTTCTCTTACATTAGTTCCAAGAATAGAAGGGTGTCTTAGTTTAGGTGATCACTTCTGTGTATGGCCCGGATTAGGGTGAGCAGAGAGTTCAGGTATAACTGAAATACCCGACCAAAACTCAAAACCCGAAACCGATCCGAACCGCTCTAGTTCGGTCGGGTTTCAGCTTCGGGTGCTGAAACATAAATCCAACCGAACAGAACCGAATCTCTCACCCTATGTATCATTCCACCCAAATTCAGTTTACTGAATCATATGGTTCATAACAAAACTGGTGGAACCTTATCTCATTACTTTTAGAAATATCTTTTTTTTTGTGTTGAACATGTTAAAGTTATGTTAAGTAAACTGTTATAATTGAAAATAATATTTATATTAGTTTAGTTCTTTCTTTTGCATTCTTGTCATTAGAAATTAGTAATAATTATGTAAGTTTTGATAATAAGAGCCCAAATGCAGTCTAAACATACTAGGACATGAAATTTTCAATTCATATTGAGCTTAGGGTTTTTTTCTTGTTTCCAATTTAGGGTTTAGATTTTGAGATTAGGATATTAGAGGATGATAATATAACGGTGACTAAAAAATATGGGAAATGGTGGAAATATATGGGGCTTAACCGAAAAAAACTGAAAAATCGAATCAGATCGGGTCGGTTCAGTTCGATTTCTAAGTCTAATCGGTTCGGTTAAATTTTACAAAAAATAAGAAAAAATCGTGCCAAACTGAACGATTCTCACCCCCCTATCTCAAATAAGAGAAATCTCCGACGTCTTTTCTAGCAGGAGATTCTTTTTCTCAAACAAAAATGGGGGTATCCATGGATTGTTGAGGGGGACTTTAATATTGTCCATTTTCCATTCGAAAGGAGAGGAGGTAGTGGCAACGATCATGATCAACAGGCTTTTAAATTTTTTAACCTATCAGGTGGAGCTTATGGATTTACCAATAACTGATCGTTCATTCACCTGGTCGAACTTGCATACCTACCCAAAATTCTTGCTCAATTGGACAGGGTTCTTATCTCTAATGATTGGGAACTAGGTTCCCTTCTGCTTTTATGACTTCTCTGCCTCGGCCCACTTCGGACCATGTTCCTTTGTGCTTGAATACTATGGAATTAATTATCGCAAAACGTAAAATCTCTCTCTTTAAGAAAATGTGGTTGGAAGCTCCGGACTGTTTTAAGGTGGTTAGGGATTGTTGGGTGAAGCAAGCACAGCGGGCAGAGAATGGTGCTAATATGGGGGAAAACTTTCGAGTTCGGTTCTAAGGCCGAGAGTAGATGGTCAGGATGTATTCCAGGGAACAGGGATCCTGATTTGGTGCTTCATATAAATGATTGATATTTCCAAACCTTTCTTGGAGGAGGAAATCAAGATGGTTGCCTGGGGCCTGGGGTCGACAAAGCACCTCGGTCGGATGGCTTTCCTATTTTACTGTCATTTCTGGGATGTTACCAAGCCTGACATCTTTAGGTTGTTCGAACAATTTCATGAGGGGAATTTGAACATAACAGAATTAAGTAAGCTCATGTGGTCCTTAATCCTAAAAGGGTGAGATTAGTGGGGCAGAGATTCTGATTGTTTTTCAGAGGACGCTTGGGCGGGGAACATGTTTCTGATTCCGATCATCTGTACGCATTGCTGGTGCGGGGTTCCGGTTGCTGGTTTTGTCCGAACCGGTGGTTGATGTTGGTGCTGGTTGCTCTTTGTTGGATGCTCCTTTAGTTTGATTGTTGTTGATGAGAATGTTTTCTTTTCTTTTTTTTCTTTTTTTGTGTTGGTGTTTCTCTCTCAACTTGCGTGTGTATGTCGTTTTGGTCGGGAGATTTGTTTTCTTTGTGCTTTATTCATTAAAAACTTTTTAATAAAGCGCGAAGGGCCTTTTGGTTTCCCCTTTTTTCCTAAAAAAAAAAAAAGAAAAATCAAAGATAACATATCTTGGGAAAACGCTATTGAGGTAATGCAGGTCACAAGATTTGGAGAGAAGTGGGCGTGTTGGGTGCAAACTTGCATCATAGTTGGTAGATGCAGGAAGATGGGCATCTATTGTGGGATCTCATCCACATGTCATGTGGGGGTCTCATATATAGTATGTACATGACACATTTCTTTTCAACCAAAACCTATGGAGTCATCTCTTTCTCAAGTAGATGTTACACTATTTCAAAACTTGGTTAGGCCTTGGATCAATTTTCACAAAAGCTATATTGTATCTCTACCTTTGAGATCAGATAACACCTCTCCTCTTGCCTTATCCTTTGGTTGCAAACACGAGGGCATCCCATTGACACTGGGAAGATTGAGAAAGCAAGAGTGGGTCTCGATCACTGGGCGAACCGAGAAGAGGTTGGCAGTCTGAAAAGGAAAAAAGTTCTCTCAGTTGGGGGATGACTTACCCTCATCATCTCTATCACTTTAAAGAGGAAATTCTTCTACAATAAAGAAGACAATAAGAGATATAATCTTGTGAAGTGGGATCCAATCTTCAGGACATCAATGTCGATCTTCTACGTGAGTGGTGGTGGAGAATCCATGCTCACTCAAACTACAAATGACTTTCACGCATGCATTCAGGCTTACGTACGCCAGAAGAAGGCCTTCTTTTGTTTCAGGGTTTCATCAAGTAGGACAAAATCTTGCCGATAATGGGGGCATCTCTTGTTTTGCTTGCGTCGGTGTGAGGCCTTTTGTTGTAGTATTTTTTGCCTAGATTTTTTGTGGGTTATTTGCTTATGTGTAAGATCTCTTAATGTAACTTAAGATCTTCATTGTGTGTAATTTTCTTTTTTACGTGTATTTGTGTCTATAAACTCTTTATTTGTTTCATTATTATTTCTTTAATGAAACCGGGTGGCTTCACCTTTTGTTGAAGAAAAGAAGAAAGTGTTCAAGTGCAGTTGCAATTCAAAAGAGTTGGAACCTAAGAATATTAGCTCAGGCTTTGATTTTGCCAATAAATCACATGACTCAATTTTCTAGATTGCAATGATATTATCGCAAGGCACATCAAAGAAGCTATATTAGAGAGCCAAAAGGGGGGCAGCTAAATTCTCTATTCATCAAAAATGTGTGTGGGGGACCAACAATTATGGTGGAAAAATTCTCACTGGTTCGCGGTGGATGATTCTCTATCACAAGCGACTGGATACTCTCCGATCAGACGTTTCAGAGCACACAGAGGAAGGACACCTTTCAGATTAGGAGCACCAGTGTGGTGCCGGCCTAAGACCCTCGGGCGTGAGAATCGATAGTCAAAAGAAAGGTGGGTGGACCAAGTAGAGAAAAACTGTCAGTGTGTTTCGCGATAGACTGGCACAGAGAGACTACTAGTGTGATGGATGGACTAACACAAGAAAACTGCTAGTCTGTAATGGAATGAACTAGCATTAGGACGCCGCTAGTGTGGTGGTGGACTGGAACAAGGACACTTCCAGTGTAGTGGGGTGTGCGCGCGCTCTGATGATTAGAGATGCGACCTTTTTCTCCTTGGAGAAGAAAGATAATATATACCTGACACAGATGCTGGCGTGGAGGAGGAATTGGTTAATTGTCGTAAATGCACGATCTGTATGTGTTGGATTCGTTGTAACAACCATCATCACTAATGCTGGTTGATTGGAATTGCATGTTGGAGAATCTGTTACTGTCCATAACTGCTCGCGCTGACCCATTATGAACGTGGGGAGGATAGATTTGCACAACTGTCGACGGAGATCAATGGCGATATATTGTTAGAGATTCAGGTTCCGAGCTGAGATCTTTGGAACGAGGAGGGTCTTGGAGTGAAGAAGACTCAAAGGAGGTGAGGATTCAGAGTGGTAAAGGCTTTGGAGTGGCGAATAGATAGCGAATGCGGCTCTGGGTTAGGAATGTCTCCGGGATTGAGAGCAACTCTAGAAAAGTCAGATGAGGTGGAGGCTTCGAGATGAATTCTGAGAGTCGTGGATGTTTTGGGGAACCCTTCGGTAGCTTGGGCACATATCATCATTCTGATGTGAGTCAAATTTGAAACCTAAGAATATTAGCTCATGCTTTGATTTTGCCAATAATCACATGACTATTTTCTAGATTGCAATGATTTTATCAAAAGGCGCATCAAGAAAGCCAATGTCAGGAGCCAAACGGGGGCAACTAAATTCTTTGTTCATTATAAATGTAGTGACGGGACCAACAATTTATTGATCATATTCAAAATCGAACTGAAGGGAGCCCATGACTCATATAGAAAATTTATCCGTCCACTTCATTCATTCATTCAAGAGAGAGAGAGAGCAGCGTCACCCCCCCTTCTTCTTTCTCTCTCAGCCCCCCTCCTCCTTTTTCTCTCCTCTCTCCCCCTATCTTCCTCTTAACCGATCGTTAGTTTCTCACCGATAATCGTGTATACCAGTTATATTATTCTCCTCTCATCCTTAAAGGATGAGGGTTGCAATACTCGTTTCTTTAATTCATCATATCATGTGAAGGACAACCATCCTTTACGGTGAAACCATAAGTTTCAGAATCGAATGTGAAAAGAAAATGAATTTAGAAGCCAAACATAATTGTGGAGGACTTGACTACAAAAAAGCTATTGTTCGAATCACAAAGGGAGATTGTCAAAGATCATGGATTTGCTGAAACTTTTATAGCTTTATGTATGAATTCTGAGACCAGTACCTCATTAGGTGATCATTTGAGTACTGGGCAAAATCTCTTTATTACTTAGAAATAGTGTCAGTAATCTATGTAGTACCTAAAGCATTATAGCATCTGTATTTTATCTGTTGCTCGAGTCATTTTCTCACGCTATGACAGCTTGAAAGGTCACATGGAAATTGTAGTTGTAAAGTACAGCGCCAAACTTCTGCATAAATGGACATAAGGATCTAAAAGTAGTGATCTTCCAAATTAGATCCTACATGCACGCTAGCATGTAAAGAGGGCTGTCTATTTTCATTTTGGTTCTCTTTTTCTGATGCAACCCTCGTAATCTTGCTTAGCTCATACTTGTGAACATTTCAGGGTCTTGAGCAAGTAATGTTCTGACTTGTTGCTTGTGTTCTTGACCTGTAACTTTGACCTGTTTGATTAACTTGTTGTTGGATTTTATCCGATTAAAAGTAGAAACTAACAGAAATTCTCTTTTATGTTATTTTCAAGATAAACTAATAACACTGCAGAAAATTTTACAAAAAAAAAAATATGGACATAGGACTCAGAATTACTGAAAATTCATCAGTAATTCCGATAGGATGATGAAGGCTCGTTTATATCCATCAAAATTGGATGGAGTTTGGTAGCAGTGTAACTTGTGAAGGAAAGATTACAAGTTTTATAACAAATCGCAACCCAAATGTTTGTCCTCTCTTTGTTCGAGAAACAAGGGGAAAAAAATACAGCTTCCCAAAGGAAATTTAGCAAATTTCTTTTTGAAGGGAAGGAAATTTAGTAAACATTATATGATTAACTATGTATAATCAGTATTATTTTAGCAACGCTTGTCGGGTCATTAAAAAGCCATAAATATATCAGGATTCAGACATGCATCTCATAAATATCAGCAATGTGTTGAATCCCCAGACCAGATAGTGTCATGTGCCATGTTCATGGCACTCACTGCTGTTTCCTGCAATCCTGCATCCTGATGATGGGAACCAGAGCCCTGTACACAGGCTAGTACAATATTTTCTATTTACTGCTTCAATGCAAATCCCATGCTCACATATTCACTCCAATCGAGTTGCATCACTTGCTGCGTGATCCCTTTGGGTGGTGAAAAGCTTGCACTTTCCGGTGTGAGATCATTCAATCTTTTCATCTCTCATTTGGAGCTTCTTGACTTCTCTCTCTCTCTCTCTCTCTCTCTCTCTCTCTCACACACACACACACCCCCACCCACACACACTCATTGCCAGAGATCTTAAGAGGACCAGTGGCCTGCTGAGCCAGTGACATTATTCTGTTGAGCTGAGTTTTGTACTGCAATGCCCCATGTGAGGCTGTCACAGGCTTACAATTAATTTAAAAACTTGTTGAAAGGGGATCTCATGGGTTTTCCTCTTTGTTTTGGGTTGAAGAAAAGTGAACCCATCTGGGGTCTAGTCCCACGTTAGGTTTGAAACCTCAGAGATTGACTTGTTGGGGTGCGTGCAGAACTCATCAAGGTAAGTTCATGGTTTTTGAGATCTGTGTTAGCTGCAGTTTGACTTGTGAAACAGTAGTAGGAAGAGAAATCTATTGTCTTTGTATTGTGTAGCCATTGGAGAGTCTTTGGCTTTTGTTTTGCTTCTCTAAAACAGAGAGAAATTGTAGCAGTAGTGTACAGATTTTATGTTTTTCTTTAGAGGTTTTTGGGGCTTTTCAGGAGTTTTCAAGCAAAAATCCAATTCCCAGAACTGAAATATTGCAGGTAACTTGATTTGCTACTCATTTCTTGTTATCAAATGCTTCATATAGGTTCAGATATCATCGTCTCTATGTTTCTGGAAAGATTCTTTTTAATTTTTTCTTTTTTACTCTATATTCGGTGAAACTGATTGCTAGTTTTCACCTATATTTCAACAATGCAAGTTTGTTGTCATTCTCCATCATTTTAGATTGTACTTCTGTCCAACTTTATATTAGAGTGATCTCTAAAGATTGGTAATCAAATTTTACTGAATCCAGACAAAGAGTATGAATAGCTATAAGTCTAGAGTTCAATTTGTGCAGGTATCTGGTATGCACACTTCTTGAATTCTATAGAGAAATGGGATCTGTGGATGACAAGGGCTGCTACAGTCCCCGTACAAATTCATACAATCTTGAGTTGAGCAAAGCAAATCACACAACCAAGAAGGTCTCCAATGGCCGAAAGGCCTTAAATTCGCGATCCAAGCCTACTCCTTCGAAATGGGATGATGCCCAGAAATGGCTAGTCGGCCTATCTGGTGTAGGTGACAACCACCATCACTCAAAAGCCAAGCCTCGGAACTCAAATGCCGAAGACCGGAGGCTTCTTGCGCAAATGCCTCAAAAGGGAGGGACTCTTGCAGCAGCATTGATGGCGGGTTGGAGGAGGACTTGGCTCTATCGATTCCGATTCCAAATCAAGAAGAAGGGAAGACGAAGAAGATAGATTGTAGTGATCAGTCTGTGTGGAGGACTAATAGGCCAGTCGAAGAAGCAATAATTGGGGTTAGATCGGTTTCTCTGAGGGATATGGGGACTGAGATGACTCCCGTTGCTAGCAAAGAGCCATCGAGAACTGGTACTCCTCTTCGAGCCAGGAGTCCGATCAACTCTAGAGCTTCAAGCCCTGGGAGGTCCCGGCTTGGGGTTCAGCATGTTGAGTGCAACCAAACAGAGGTGAAGAATACAGAGAGGAAGAATAAAGTGGATGGAGACCAGTCATGCAGTTCTAACATAGTTGAGAGCAACGGCAATGGTTTTGTGAGAAAGTCGAGCTCTCTGGAATCACAAGCAATGGCATGGGATGAAGCTGAAAGAACAAAGTACATGGCAAGGTAGATTTAACAAATATATTCTTACCATTCAGTTCTTGAAAAATTGAGGGTTATAATTTTTCTCGACTTTTTCAGGTATAAGAGAGAGGAGGTAAAGATACAAGCCTGGGAGAATCGCGAGACCAGGAAAGCTGAATTGCAAGTGAAGAGGATAGAGGTACTAGCATCTGAAGAATGTTTACTTATCTGTTTGAATTGATTCATGAAGTATATTAGTGGTTTATATTTGTCATAATTTCTAAAATTTAGACCATTCTGTTGTTTGATGTAAGATACATTTATCAAGTGAGGGGCAAACACTCAAGAAAAAAGTAAGAAATTACGGTGTTAGGAGAAAGCTTGTGATATAGAGAGATTACAAGTTCAAGACAGGCCATGGTACATATAGAGAATTTCTTTCCCCACTTTTAGGTGTGAGATCGATTTCTCCGTTCTCTGTATATATCATTCATTCTTAAATTGCTTCTTAGAAATTTCAGAAGCTAGATCTTGTGAGGGATTTTAGAAATAACTAGTTACAGCTGCAGTTTATGCTGAAAAAAAATCTGGCATAGAAGTCTAACGGGGCCTAAAATTATGGTGCTTCAGTGTGATTATAGTTTGCATGCATATGGTCTTTCAGGTATACGGCAACAATTTGGACCAATATTGATTTCAGAAAGAAAAGACATAGAAATCAACAAGTAGTGTGATTTGCCTAGATATGGCATTGGTCATCAGAACTAGCAAATTTCTAACCGAGGGTTACATGTTTGATACATGAATCTCATATTAGCATTTGAAAATGACCCTGAATGATTGTTACTAGTAATGGGTGGTGCTTTCAGGTGAAGGCCGAGAGGATGAAATCTAGAGCTCAAGAAAAGCTCGCAAATAAGATTGCTTCCACAAGGAGAAGAGCAGAGGAGAAGCGTTCAAGCGCAGAGGCGAAACTTAGTGAACGGGCTGCAAAGACTTCAGAAAGGGCAGACTATATTCGGAGAGCAGGCCACCTTCCCTCTTCGTTTTTCTCCTTCAAGCTTCCTTCCCTTTGTGGCTAACTACTGTTATATTCCATGTATCATCGTCGCATCAGCTGAAAAATATTCATAGCGGTAAATTCTTGATTTCAAGTCACTCCATCAGGTTATTCTCACTGTATAAGCATTTTGATTTTTTGTTTCTAGCCTGAACATAAGCTCTGCAGTCTTCAGTGCTGCCTCTTTTCTTTCTGTAGGTTCTGTAAGTAGGTCTGTGATCCTGCAGCTGTTCTTGATGATCATAGCAGAAGGTAGAAGCATATTGTTAAAATTAAAACAAATAACTACTGAGACGATAATTAACTAACTTCCTACGAATCGTATCTTATAAAAATAATGTAATAATACTAAACAGACCATTTTTTGTGGACTGCAACAGGGCTAAAAAGAATAAATAAAAACTTTCATATTTAGAGATACTCCTGTCAAATCTTTCTATTTAAATATACTTTCATATTTAGAGATACACCTCTCGCATCTTTCGATTTAAATATTCCCTCCAAGCCTTTAGGTTACTAGAAATTTATCCTCTCCATTATCTCTAATGAATTGAGGTTAAGTTTGACAAAAATTTCTGAAAAATATCCATGTTACCTCCTTTAGACTTCAGTTTCTAAACCCTGAAGTATCTAAAAATCTTAATTTTTCTCAGAAGGTTTTTTAAATACTCACACAGCAAGCTAGCTAGTTAGTAAAAAGAATTACAACTGATATATGATGCATTAGCATGTACTTGAGTTTTTTTTCCTTTTGCAGTTCTTCTCTTTATTTTTAATCTTTCTCTATTTTTAAAAGCACGAAAAAACAGTGTTGGGCTCAAAAAGAAATTTGGCATCCTCATGGAAATCATCAGAGCTCATGAGTTATGACATCTTTAATTTTATACATATATAGTTCTAAAGAGATATTATTTGTTTTTGTTCAGGAATTAACATGTCTTTCAAATAAGTGTAATACAAATGATTCAAAAAGACTTGTATCATTATTGACAGCTCAAACCATTAAAGATAATTAAGAAGGCTAATTCCAAGAACTTTAGAGGGGTAATTTCTAAATATAAAACTTTGGGGAGAGTACTTCTAAATACCAGTCATTTGATAGGGGTGTATTACCCTTATTTGAACAGTTTCTTTATCAGTTTAGAAAAATATGGTGATTATCCTGTTCTTAGTGAAACTTTAGGGTTGTCAATAAAATTTATCATTTCCTAATTCTGCTTGAATTTTTTAGGCATTACCATAATTTAAAATCTAGTATTGGTATCGATACTGATATCAGTATCGACCGATGGCTTTTAGTATCAATGTTTGGCAATATCGGCTATCAATATTGGTAATAGTGATCATATTGATAATATTGCCTCGATTAGCCGATATTATTGGGCGAATATCATATTGGGTACCTGAAAATCCGATACAATATTGCCAATATATATTGAAATCCGTCGATATTTGGAACATGCTTCCACCCAGCATCTTAAAATTGATGCAAGAAAAATGACTAATAATAATATGAATTTCTCAAGTTTGAACATGGCCCAAGTAGGTTCTCTAGTTTCTAATATTAAATAAAAATTTGTTTAAAAATACTAATTAAGTTGAGACCCTAATTTCAAGTAGGGGTTCAAGAGAGTAAATAGAACTATAAATGTTAATAACTACTATGATAAATCTAATTATATCTTTTAAGTTACATCTTTTCTCCATAAATTGAGTATATTGGGCATTGAAAAAAAAAATCTCTATCTATTAAATATATTTAGAATTTATAATAAAATATAATTATAAGTATAATATGTAGCGTCTCCCTAATTTTAGAAAGAAAAAAAATTGTACGTCTTTTAAACATGAGCTTTAAGAAATTCACAAAATAATTTAGAAACTTATAGTATGTGAACATAAATTTTTATCTTAATTAATATCCTAATAAAATAAAAGAAATAATTATATATTAGGTTCTTATACTCATCACAATCAATCTTACAAAATAACACATCATGGCATATTCTAACATGTGCTTCTTTAGTTAGTTTGTTTCAAATATTCAATTGGTATGTTCAAGTAACATGCAAATTTGCTAGAAGATCTTATTCTTTTTTTTTAAATCATCAGAGAGGGGTTAAGGGGGAACTTACCGTCATTACTGCACGATGGAGCCCGGGAGGATTCAAACCGTAGAACCTCTCATCATGAGGAGGGGTGTGTGTCACTCGGCCACATGGCCTCGGCAGAAGATCTTATTAACCTGCTCTTAAAGAAAAACATGAGATGTAACATATTAAGAGAATGATTTTCTAAGTGAAATTAACATAAGAAACAAGTTAAAAATAAAAACAATAAAAGTTTCACAATTTAATTAACACATTTTTAGTTAAAATTAATTCTATTTGGTTTGAGACTTCAGGTGCTTATATCTGTTGGGAAATGTGAGAAAACACTTCCCAATATACCATATACCATGATGAATTACTGAATAAATGCTACATAATTGTTAGATATTAGCCTGCCCCCTCCATGGATCGAACTTTTGAGGGTTTTCATGTGTCATAACCTAAAAATAGAATTCCAAAGATCCAGTTTGAACTGAATTAACTACCAGAAGGGGAAAAAAAGATTACATTAAAATTGGAGAAGGAATAAAAAAAAATGAAGAACATGGAAATGCTTTACCTTTATATTGGATGTTTGTGATTGCCCTTTTAAGGATGAACTTAATAATGTTCCCTAATCTAAGTGTTTCTCTTATAACCTTCACATAAGAAAAGCATGAGTAGAAACTAAGTAGAGACCTCAAATTAATAATGAGAAAATATTTCTTCCATGTAATTAGCAATATTAACTTTGATTTTATGCAACAAAACTTAATTTCCAGAATGCAGGCTGACACATTGGGTAAACTTTATTTGCTTATAATCCTCTGTGGTCAGTGGTTTCTGCTCTCCTCTTTTCTCCTTCATCTTTACTATTTCAAGATGTTCATCCTAAAAAGATTTTAGTACCTTCAGAACATTTGAGGTATAATGGCGATCAACGAAAACAGTTATGATCTCTACTCAAAGAAAATGTACAGAGTATATATTGTTAGTATTTTGAGTCTCATATTTATTGGAGAAGAATTCAGGTTCAGGTGGAAATGTTACAAACTTCAGAAATCGAGCACGGTCAAGCACACTTGGGCATATTATAAGTCGACTTATAAACTATATTAGTCGACTTATGTTTAGCCTAGTCAGCTTATACTTCCTGTATAGTCGACTATATTTGCAACAAAAAGTAAGGTTCTCGGATTTTGTCAAATTAGTCGACTGATATTTGGGTATAATTGACTGATACACATTATAAGTTGACTTATACTTGAGTATGTCGACTTACCTCGGTTCTGATAGTTTTTTTTCTGGTTTTGTTTTTAGTTTGAGGTGGAGTCGAGTTCTCTTTTTTCTCTGAGGAGGTACTGATTGTATTGTTGAAATTTGAGTTGGATTATGATCATCCTATGAGCTTATATAAACCCTTGGGTTAGCCTTTGAAGGCAAGTTAAGAAAAGTCAAGTTTAAGAGATATTTTCACCTTTGAGAGTTGTGAGAGAGAAATTCTTATAACTATTGTATTTTCTTCTGTTTTTAATATAATTTCTCTCCTCCCCGTAGATGTAGGCATTTTTGCCGAACCACGTTAAATATGATATTCTCGTGTTTTGTGGTGATAATTTGTCTGATTGCTTACTAGTGGTAAATCTTTTCGCTTCTCGTTGTTCACAACAATTGGTATCAGAGCAATGGCTAGAAAGACGATCACAACAACCAAGTTTGAGGTGGAGAAATTCGACAGAAAGTCCAACTTTTTGTTGTGGAAGATGCGAGTAATGTCGTCGCTCATGAAGGACAGCACACACAAGGCCCTGCTTGGTATTGAAAAGAAGTCATCAAAGATGGAGGATGATGAGTGGAATGATATTGCCTTCGCGTAAAGACGACAATCATATTATGCCTATCAGATGAGGTCCTCTACAACATCTTGAACGAGAAGACAATTGTTGGTCTTTGGGGTGGGCTGAAGAGTCTTTACATGACGAAGAGTTTGTCGAACAAGCTCTTCATGAAGAAGTAGTTACACGGCTTTCGGATGAATGAAGGAACGCATATTCTACAACATTTTAATGCTTTTAATAGGATTTAAGCGATCTTTTGCCTCTAGAGGTTAAACTAGAAGAAGACAAAGCTCTTCTGTTACTCTCTTCTCTTTCATCAAGTTATGACCACTTAACAACCACACATGTATGGTAAGAAGACCTTAGAGTTAAAAGATATCAGGCGATGCTCCAGAACAATTAGCTGATGAAAAAGACAGATTCTACAGAGGAGCCCTCAGGATTGGTTGTAAAGTGCCAGAGGAGGAGATTAAAGAGTAGAAGACACAAAAGAGATCTAGAGGCTTCTAACAGTTTTGCTTGCTACTATTGCAGAAAATCAGGGCACATCAAGAAGAATTCCATGAAATATAAGGAAATGCTAAAGAAAAAAGACGATAAGGATTCTGATAGGGCTAATATCAGTGGAAAGTCAGGTTAAGCCGGGGTTGTCGAACATGCAGATGAGAGTACATGTGATAACTTGACAGCTCAGTTAGGAAAAGGTAAGTACTCAGATGCTTGATTACTTGATTTAGGGTGCACATACCACATATGCCCCAAAAAAGAGTAGTTCAGTACATACAAGGCTTATGATAGAGGCTCTGTCCTAATGGGTAATGATGTCGTTTGCAAGACAGTTGATATTGACTTTATCTGTATAAGAATATTTGATGGACAAGTTTGAACCCTCACGAACGTGCGTCACATTCCAGATTTAAAGAAGAATCTTCTCTCATTGAGAGTGTCACGCCCCGCTGTAAGCTATCAAAAAATTACTGAAGACAAAGCCTCAGACGCGAATCTCCCAAACGCGGACCCCACGTTCCAGCCTCTGACGTGGAGGTTGCCAGACGCAGACCTCGTGTTCTAATGCCAGACGCAGACCTCGCGTCCTCTGTCAGACGCGGAGGTCGCATTCCAACCTCTGACGCGGAGGTCGCCAGACGTGGACCTCGTATCCTTTGTCAGACGCGAAAGTCGTCAGACGCAGACCTCGTATCCTTTGTCAGACGCGGAGGTCATCAGACGCGGAGGTCGCGTTTCAACTCAAACGCAAGCCTGAGTAGCTTCACATTCCAATACAGACGCGAGCCTGTGAGCTCCGCGTCTCAACATCAGAGCGAAGTCCGCGTCCAGCGCGAGACCCGCATTTCTGCTATAACTGACAGCCACAAACTTGGTCAGTTACACCCCATTTTTTCTCCACATAATGGGGAATAACTTCCCATTATGGAGAGATTTAAGGAGTTGATTACGCTCCTCCCATTATGGAGAGATTTAAGGGTTTGGTTACACCCCAATTCCTCTATAAATAGCTACGAATAGCTAGAGGAGAAGGGAGGGAACCTGGAAGGAGACAACTCTGAAAAAGGGACCCCCGGGGGAGGGAACCTCTTCTAAAAGAGGCTCAGGGAGAGGGGACCTCTTCTAAAAAGGGCTGAGGAGGAGAGTCCTGATGGAGGAATCCAAGAAGCCATGGGCAGAGGAGGAGAGCTACCTCACCAGAGTTCGGTCCCGAAGCTCTTACAGCCTGGGAAGAGTTCAACTCTTTCTGTTAACTTGCTGAGTTCAAGTTCTTTAAATCTCTTTGAGATTTCATTACTGATAGGAGCTGTGCTACTCCATCAGCAGATCCAAAGAGAGGATCCACAAGAGAAACTTGACGTTCGGCCGGTCAACGGAGAACAAGACTCACTCTCCATCGCCACATGAAGAACCCAGCTTTAAATAAAGAGGAGAATCAATCAAGAGATTCCCTCTCTTTTGTAATCGGATTGTATCCGTTGTAATCTTCTATTCAAGTAAAAGAATTTTGCAATTGCGATCTTTCCGACGCGTACAAGAGATGGCGACTCCGCTGGGGAAAATGATCTTTCTCAACCAACGAGAAAGTGGTGGCGCAAGCCGACGTCAAGATGCTTGGATTCACAGTCGAATCGCTTGTGATCGAATTCGACTAAGAGAAGTTGAACTTCCCCAAAGCTTCGGGAGTCTCCCGTGGAGATAACATGGTCAGCCCCAACGTCTTTTCAGAGACCCGCGCCATGACCCACGGTCAAGATGGCAATGGAGACCGATATCCTGCCATCCTTCTATCAAGGCACTGCTTGTTCGGATGCCGACGTTCTCAACAACCTCTTCGACTCAATCGGAATGCCAAGAGACGGCGAAGGTGTTGCACTCATCGTCAGCAGACAGAAGTGGTTGCAACAACATATGTGGCCCGCATCAATGTCTCCTATGAGACCCGCGAGGCCAATGATGATGAAGACAAATCTCGCCGCAAAACTCCTCCCAAGGCTCAGCAAACTCAATTTGCAGGGGTTCGCATCAACACCTGCGAGCCAAACGGATTCCTGATCGTCGACAAAGACGTCAAGTTTACCATCAGCAAACAGAGCTCGCGCCCTCGCGTTTCGGCACCAAACGCGAAGTTCGCTTTCAGTCCCGCATTTCTGCAACAAAACGCGATGCTCGCGTTCATGAGCTGCGCGTTTCAGCGCCAAAACGTGAAGTTCGCGTCCACCTCAAGCTGTGCCAAAACGCGAGAACGCGAGACTCACGTTCAGCCTAAGGCCCGCGTCAGAACATGACCTTAGCATACGAGAGTCGCTGACAGTGTTAAAGGATGACCTTCGCGTTTTTATTCAAAAGCGCAAGACACGCGTTCAGCACGAGGCTGTGCCAGAATGAGATCGTCGCGTTTCACTTCAGAAACGTGAGGTTCGTGTTCAGCCCTAAGAGGCCATGTTCAAATATGAACTGAGAAGCTCTCATCCCATGGGTTCGAGTGCCATTGCGAGCAGTTCATCTCGGCGGTGCTCTTTGATTGTCACTGCAACTTTCAGATGACTGAGCCGTCAGTTTTTAGCCTGTAAGGCTTCAAACTCAAACTCCTCCAGAGACGCAGACCTCGCGTTCCAATGTCAGACGCGGAGGTCGCCAGACGCGGACCTCGCGTCCTTTCTCAGCCAAACGCGGAGGTTGCCAGACGCAGAGCTCGCGTTCCAATGTCAGACGCGGAGGTCGCCAGACACAGACCTCGCGTCCTTTCTTAGTCAGACGCGGAGATCGCCAGAAGCGGACCTTGCGTCCTTTCTCAGACGCAGAAACACGAGCCTGAGTAGAAGGTTTGCTAAAAACCTTGAAGGCTTGGTCCCACCCTCTCCTCCAAAATCTCCTACCAATTCTCTTCCATAGAGTGGTAGGTCCACAAATACAATCATTGTTAAGTTTAATATCAAACTTCTGACAATGGAAAGTTTCAATACTTCCCAGCAAGTGCAAGCTTCACTTGTGACTCCTCTACATTGAGTCACAAATCAACCAAATTGTCAAGTTAATACTACACACCTCTGACATTCCAAATTTCACTTGTCAATTCTCATCAATAGAATGACAAGTCCTCAAAATTGCTCATATCGCAACCAACTACTGTCATGTTAATATTACACCTCTGACAAACTACTATTATGTTAACACTACACCTCTAACAGTGATTGAGTTGCTGCCAAGTTCAATATTAAACCTCTGACAGTTACTTTTCCTCAGGCTTCCATATCGAAGCTGAGACGAGCGATGCTAAGTTTAACATCACACCTCTAGCATCCAATTCATTGTTAAGTTCAACAATACACCTATGACAATGACTTTCCCTCGAACTTCCGTATCGGAGTCGAGATGACCAATGCTAAGTTTAACATCACACCTCTAGCATTACCTCCACTGTTAAGTTTAACACCACCTATGACAGTGATATCTTCAGTCTCCCCAATGAAAGTGAAGTTCTTATGGAGCTAAGTTAACAGTAACCTCTAGCTCACATCCTTATCAAGTTAATATCACACCTCTGACAAGATTCAATCTGATCCGTTAAGTCAATATCACACATCTGACGGTAAAGAAATTTTAGATCCCCGACGGGTCTATTCTTACATGTCATTCTCTTCAATAGAATGACAGGTCCACTTAAATTGCTTAAATCGCAAAATCCCATTACTGTTATGTTAAACATTACACCTCTAACAGTAAATCTTTATTTTCTAGGGAAATCAATATTTGTCATGTTAACAGTTACAACTGACAACTCATTCCCTAAAATTCCCTTCAAAATTCCTTACCAATTCCCATCCATGGAATGGTAGGACCACAAAAACCTGTGACTATTTCTCCAGTGAAATAATCACATATCAAACATGTCAAGTTAACATTATACTCTGGCATATTCACTGTTAAGTTAACATTAACCTCTAACAGTGATTTCCCTCAATTTTCTCAGTGAATAATTACAAATCAAACTTGTCATGTTAATATCACACCTCTGACGGTAAGGCTTTGATGTTTCCTGGGGGTAAAATTTCAACTTGTCAATTCTCTTCAATAGAATGACAAGTCACTCAAAATACTGTTATGTTCAAAATCACACCTCTAACAGTAGACAAATCTCGGTCAAGTTACATCACACCTCTGACCAAAATTTCAACTTGTCAATTCTCTTCAATAGAATGACAAGTCCACTCAAAATACTGTCATGTTCAAAATCACACCTCTAACAGTAGACATATCCTGGTCCAGTTAACATCACACCTCTGACCAACCTGCTCAAATCGCAAGACAAATCCCGGTCAAGTTAACATTACACCTCTGACTAAAATTTCAACTTGTCAGTCCTCTTTAATAGGATGACGAGTCCACCAAATTGCGCAGATCGCAGAATCTCTCGGTCAAGTTAATACTACACTTCTGACCAAAGTTGCTCATATCGCAAAATCAATCGCTGTTAAGTTAACATTACACCTATGACAGTGATCTCCTCAATTTCTCAGTGAAATGAGACTTTCGTGGTGCTAAGTTAATATCACACCTCTAGCACACATCTTTGTCAAGTTATATCACACCTCTGACAATTCAATTTGCTCAAATTGCAACCCAAACCCGTTACGTTAACATTACACCTCTGACGGTCAAAATCATCATGGATCCTCAACAAATCAAATCTCGCTTGTCATTCTCTTCAATAGAATGACAGGTCCACTTAAATTGCGTAAATTGCAAAATCCCATTACTGTTATGTAATATCACACTCTAATAGCAAAATTTCATTCCCAGCAGAGTTCTAGTCATGTAACACTAACCTCTGACAATAGACTCTGGCATAATCCCCAGCGGATCAAACTCCACTTGTTATTCTCATCAATAGAATAACAAGTCCACAAAACTTGTTCAAAACACAAGTCCAGATCTCACTGTCAGTTAATATCACACCTCTGACAGTAACCTTCTCAAATTTCCCCAGTAGAGTTATTTAATTTGCTAAGTTAATATCACACCTCTGGCAATTTAAACACTTTCAAAGAAGCTTTGAGCGTGATCTTCGCGTCTCAAGCACAGAGCCTCGTCTCTACAGCAATTGAGAAGCATGTCTCTACAACAATTGAGAGTCGCGTCTCAATTTTGGTGAAGTTCGCGTCTCCACTTGATCAGTGTGCCAGAACCGCGTCTGTGAGAACTGCATCCTCCCTCTTCAAATACAAAGAGTATGTCTCTGCTTCTACAATCAGTTCAATAGTACACTGGCAAGAGCAATTGACAACTCCATCAGCTATGCTCATAACAAGTGCTAGACTGAGTTTCTAAGACACTTGTGATGATCTTTCCTGGAGGCTTCAAGAAGTTCAACAGTACACTCATGAAGTTCACCATCCAGACAGGATCGAGCTCAGGCACCACAGAAGACTGCATCGCAGAAGAATGCCAGTCCGATTACAGGAAGCCTGGATTCAATTAAAGTCCAAAGTATTCCGAAATTCGTCTCAGTCAACCGCAAGTTTCGAAAACTTTGGAGGGGGTTCTGTAAGCTATTAAAAAATTACTGAAGACAAAGCCTCAGACGCGAATCTCCCAGACGCGGACCCCACGTTCCAGCCTCTGACGCGGAGGTTGTCAGACGCAGACCTCGTGTTCTAATGCCAGACGTAGACCTCGCGTCCTCTGTCAGACGCGGAGGTCGCATTCCAACCTCTGACGCGGAGGTCGCCAGACGTGGACCTCGTATCCTTTGTCAGACGCGAAAGTCGTCAGACGCGAACCTTGTATCCTTTGTCAGACGCGGAGGTCATCAGACGCGGAGGTCGCGTTTCAACTCAAACGCAAGCCTGAGTAGCTTAGCGTTCCAACACAGACGCGAGCCTGTGAGCTCCGCGTCTCAACATCAGAGCGAAGTCCAGCGCGAGACCCGCATTTCTGCTATAACTGACAGCCACAAACTTGGTCAGTTACACCCCATTTTCTCTCCACATAATGGGGAATAACTTCTCATTATGGAGAGATTTAAGGAGTTGGTTACGCTCCTCCCATTATGGAGAGATTTAAGGGGTTGGTTACACCCCAATTCCTCTATAAATAGCTACGAATAGCTAGAGGAGAAGGGAGGGAACCTGGAAGGAGACAACTCTGAAAAAGGGACCCCCAGGGGAGGGGACCTCTTCTAAAAGAGGCTCAGGGAGAGGGGACCTCTTCTAAAAGGATTGAGGAGGAGAGTCCTGATGGAAGAATCCAAGAAGCCATGGGCAGAGGAGGAGAGCTACCTCACTAGAGTTCGGTCCCGAAGCTCTTACAGCCTGGGAAGAGTTCAACTCTTTCTGTTAACTTGCTGAGTTCAAGTTCTTAAATCTCTTTGAGATTCCATTACTGATAGGAGCTGTGCTACTCCATCAGCAGATCCAAAGAGAGGATCCACAAGAGAAACTTGACGTTCGGCCGGTCAACGGAGAACAAGACCTACTCTCCATCGCCACATGAAGAACCCAGCTTTAAATAAAAGGAGAATCAATCAAGAGATTCCCTCTCTTTTGTAATCGGATTGTATCCGTTATAATCTTCTATTCAAGTAAAAGAATTTTGCAATTGTGATCTTTCCGACGCGTACACCCGCTTCCCGAAATACGATGAAAACGAGTAACGATGAGAGTCCGACATATATACGCGAGAAAATACCCCACATATACACGCTAAGCCTAAAGTAATCTGAGTAAGGTATAAAAAAAAATCTACTAAATAAGATCGATATAACTACAATACTACATATAAATGTCCACACATTTATATCAATAAATACGAAATGGAATAACAATTAGTCTGATATATATATATATATATATATATATATATATATATATATATATATAGAATATATATATATATAATATATATATATATATTATATATATATTGATCAAGAAGACTATAGAGACATGAATAAAAGGAAGGTAAAAATACCAACATAGGTACAGAGAAACTCCAGCTCCTCGCAATACGTTTGGTCTCATCGAACACCCGATCAATGAAATAAAACATCTAATATCTAGATGTGCAAATTCAAATCATTAGAAAGCAACACAATGAGTGTGTAAAATAAAAGGTAAGGTGCACGTGCATATAACCTGTGAGCATATAAAGAAACTATATACTAACATAAGACAGAAATTAATGCAGAATATAAATAGACAGTAATGAAGCAGTCAATAACAGTATCAGATATCCAATCAGGTCATGAGTATAGTCAAGTATCCAACATAGCATACATGTATCAGTAATATCAGTCTATACCAGAACCACATGTACAATCAGGTCGCGAGTACAATCAAATCATGTTACACTATAGACAGTTCATTATTATTTATTATGTCAGCGAACACCAATTGCCACATGTAATAGATGCATCACATGCTACGCCCTATCACATGTGTCAATCAGGATCCTATATTATTGAAAATGATTGGTTGGAGACATTGTTCATGCTTTAGGTGGGTCCCGTCATACCCGGGACCGCGACCTCAGACGCCTGGCGCTGAACCAGGTCGTACCGCCAGGTACTATAGAAACAGTAACAGTATGGGATGTCAGTCATCCCCAGAAACCCTGCAGTAGAACCCTATCTCGGTTGTGCAACCTGTATCCTAGATCCACTAAAAATACAGACGCTGTCTCCTCCATCAATTTCCCTAATCTCAGTGTAAGTTGTCCATTTTTATTATTATTTAATTCAGTGAAATAATTAATATCCATGTTACCTAGATTACTGAGATTATACAGTGACAGAACAGTACAGTATATCAGTAAACAGTAATCGTATACACAGTGAACAGTAACAATAACAGTGAACAGTATCAGTAACCGTGTATACAATGAACAATAGAACTGTACATGGTGTTACAGTTAAACAATCCTTTCTCAGTAACTTTCAATAACATATATTAATACAGTAATAGTCCTGCACCATCTAGTCAATGTACAATCTCATATAGAACTGATCAAAATCTCATCCATCGATATTAGATATAACAGTAATGAATCGATCAACTCATATCTCGATACAGTCATCGTAAACATCATACCAATTTATGTCAAGATAATCTGGCACAGTAAACCACAAATTCAATAAATCAATGACCAGTTCTCTCATTGTTTCCAATCTATTATAATCCTTTAAATCATCAGTAATTGAG